>OX104061.1:3004986-3022101 GCA_944474145.2 Dicrocoelium dendriticum | reverse complement strand
TCAATGGATTGGCGGCAGTGTTTCAGGACGTGATGGGTTTTCGCCTGGCAAGCGTTCTCCCTAAAAACGCCACAAATGTCCATTTAACAACACTGCAACGTGGCGAATGTGACTCGCCACCGAATAAAGCCACAGCCCAAAACTTCACACTGGCAGCTCAATTAGAATCATTATATTGGATAGCTTGCTCTTCAATTATCTTCCAATGGATCACTCAGGATTCTCAATCTATTATTAGACGAGTTATGAATGCGATATATGGCAGAGCGATTATGTCCAAGCAAATGAATCTCGATCCCCTACAACCAAATCGTTCTTTTGCATGTTCACCATTGCACAGTTCCAAGCATGGACATATGAACAATTTTCTACTGACTTTACAGTTCCCATAAAATGTCTGTACAGCTGTACATACCTGCTCATGCCTAAACTGGCGTACCTCGCTTAGTCAAGAATAAATATTTATTTATTTAATTAGTGGACCACATATATCGGAACCGAAAGCTGAACCAATGCGTCAACCGACAAGGTAAAACCCCGAGGCACACACGCGTACGCTACGAGACCAGAAGAAGAGCTCGATTTCGATGAACATGTGCTTGCGGAACGGTTCAACCTCAGACAGACGGCTAGAAGATCGATCACTCACACACACTGCCGCTTCCTACCGCGCGCTCTGCAACATACACACGCAATGATGATGTCACTTGGGGTGGTGGCGAAAGCTTTACAGCCAAACTATCGAGCACGGCAAACACTCAGGCCAGCAACCGAACTACCTGAGCCAATAACGTTTGCTCCTATATTATAAGTTTAAGCTCAACTCCCAGTAGGATATGAACGGCAGGTAATTTTCATGGTCATTGCTTTTTTAATGTGTAGTCAAACCAGTATAATATCCATTGGGTTAATTTGAAACCAATGAGAGCCAAGTTAATACGCCGGAAGCACATCACGGTCCGCCAGCCAACGCTCCCTCGGCATGCACTAACAATCCCTGCTGCAACGGCGACGTAAATACAAATAAAGCACGCACTACTATATACGGAAGAAAACCGCAAGGAAATATGGGTGTGGGCTAGGGGAGCGAATACAGAAAGCAAATCGAGGTAATAGAACGCGACACCGAAATAATTACGACGGACGATCAGCACGAAGAGCACACACAGTCATCTGCTTCGTAGTACCGAACGCGCGATGCAAACAACAACCGGACGCCGTTCACGAACTTTGAGTCCAGAGCGGCCAACACGAATAATTCTTACAAAAAGTTTCATACAAATAGCAATGCACAGTACAATGTAGCAAGACGAGAAGTTTAAAAATGTCAAGCAGTTTAATAAATGTCCGGTCCACGAAAGCTTACTAGCTTAAAATAAACAGGCAATAAAAGCAGCGATTCAGTTAAGCAATCTGGTGCGAGTACATTTGCGGAGCTCCCATCTTCACCTCCTGGGCAGACTGCGCTAATACAGTTCGACGCGACATCCGTTAAAAATCTGCACGTCACCCAGAACAATATGCATGTGTGAAACTGTCATGGACATACCAACGCATATTCCCTTTTAATGCGTGAAGGAGAATAAATACAAATCTGTAAATCTTTTGATCTTCGCCTGTGTGGGAACAGTTGCATGCATCATCGAGGAACAAAATGGTCATTTGTTAGTTACTAACAGTGGAGAAAGGTTTTCCTGACCAGTTGCTTGCAGTTGCGAGATGCCACCTGGGCCTAGACTACTTGATGGTTTTATGAATACGACAACACTTTTCACCACTTTCAGCTTCAAATGCTTATGACCGCTTATCTTGTTCTTTCCTATTGAAAGTGTAGGATGAAACAGCTGTGTGCTGGGGCAAAAGCCGGCTGTAAAACTGGAGCTTATGCCTACGCCTATATAGGAGACGGCGCGCGCTGACGAACCATCGTCTAGGGTCAGCATTTCAATTTCCTGATGAGGTTGTGTGGTTGTACCAAAGTACTTAGGTTTACAGTATTTATATGTACCCGACATTCTACATTGACTTTGACAATTTCGGTTAAGAGATTTAGTTGAGGAAACACCTCATGTATTTGTAACAATGTTGCGAAGCTTCTGCACCTGCTACATGATGGCCCAACGGTTTCAGTTTGCTTTTAGGTTTGCATAGCAAATTCAATCTACTACTATGCTTAGAGTTACTTTTTCATACGAAAGTTGGCTGTAGATTCACAGCAAGAGCAATATGATTAGCAACCTCAATTGTAGTTACAGTAGGATGGTGATTTAGGTAGGACGCATTCCAGTTCAGGATACTAGTAAGTTCATTAAAGGAGTTTTATTTCACACGATGGTGGTTGCGAATGGGTGTTAACATTTTACTTAATGGGTTAGGGGATCAATTATAATATCCCAACTCACCGTGTTATGGTCGCAACGCTTTGGTTTAGTGTCAATGCATAGAATGAACCAATATTATATTATGGATAAACGAACTAAGGATTGACAATCCCGCGGGATGGTTTGTAGTAATAACGCACCATATGCTCCACATTAAGAAATAAGTATATACGTTTAACCAGATTTCGTGAGGTTGGTACGCACAAGTGTGTCTGCGCCTTGCGGTCACTTAATAAGCAGAAAGCAGCTCAAGTAATGTAAATGGTGTAAAGCATCGTCGAGTCGATTTTTAAAATGGGTAGCGTGTGCGCTGAAATGACAAGTCGAAACAGCGTTCCTCAAATAACAAACTTGAAGGGAAAAGTAATTCCGGTGGTATTCCGGCCGATTGTATTGGATGGCGCTTCACATTATGACCCCTCAATTCTATGCTGCATCTAAGTTTTCGAGGGTCTCGGGACCGAGGTTTTACAACATCTGGAACACAAAGATGAGGCAACTCCTAGACGGTGATTTCTTCCGCTGTACGCTCTCAGGGATTTAATCGCCTATAGTATTGCAAATTAAACAAAACCATCACCTATTTAATTGACCATCGTAGGCTAACGCTATGCCTATCGTTTTTACAAGATTTACGATGGAGATACGTTTGGTTGGCTGGAGCTGACGTACTGGATCCAGCCACTGAGGTTCATAGAGAGATTATTTCATCATGCCACGCAGTGTTTTGTGTGCTGGAAGCATCCAGTTAACAGATAGTAGGTTGAAAGTGCTTTAATTAAGTTTAGCCTTGTAGGTGGTGCCAATGACGGCATTGACCATATCGGGTAGCGTTTGCGTTTTGCCTTGTTCATGAGATTGGGATACCAAACAATTTAATATGTTATCAGGTATTACTACCGTGCTTTCATTCGACGAAGCTTCTACGTACTTGCAAGATAGTCACATGCATCTGTGACACAGCGCTCGTGTCGTAGTCAAACAACAAAGCGCTTCCTCAATAAAGTTGTCTGCACAACACATTTAGGAAAGCGCATTGTGGAATTGTGAGTAAAATTATATTAACGCAACCATATTTATTGCTGTGTTATTTGCCAATTTCAGCTTGCTTCCTGGAATACGGTTGGAGCATTGCCAATTATTATCATTCTCTTAAATTGAACAAGCTTGGATTGACACATTAGGCAGCCAAATGGGTGATTAGCGTCGTAGGGTTTTAGTGTTTCCTACCTAACCAAGTTTAGTAATTCCTACTCACACCAATACCATTTCTTCAAAAGACAAAATGGTTTCTAATAACTATTGCTTACAACCACGCGATTCAATCCGGTTGCTAAACACTGAGTGATGCAGCGTCATGGCTTCTAATTTTAACCTGTTCCTCCCCGGTATAGTTTACACCAGCACCAGTGTCCAAAGCCTGTGAGCCTCCTTTACCCCGCTTATAAAAATCTTCTCTGCCCATGCCCATGCAGTTTACCAACTGACACGTTGCTTCCGCTAGGAAATGGTTTTCGTACATAATATGCCCTTCTTTAGCGGTAATCAGTGCGCTGCTGCTACTTGCCTTGTCTCTGTAAAACAATTAGGTTACTAGGTGGTACCAGACAGTTTAGGTTTTCTGAAAAGTTACTTTATTGACAAAAGAAAATTTGGCGCGTCTGACGAACTAGTATTGTTGAGGTGTTGTCCCGTTTATCTCTGCTAGTTTATGCCACGTGTACCAGCATATTTGACCCTAACCGAGCGTTGGTACCTGAGCAGGCAACAAGCAAATACTGAGTTTGCATACTTCATGCATAACCAAACACAACAGCTTCTTCCAGCTAGCTCATCTGTCATCAACCTGCCTTCATAAAAGAGGGGCTTGCCACCCCCAGGTGCATGTGACACTCACTCTGACATTTTGCGTATGACACACACGGTTGACTGTAACCTAGTTTTATGGTAACCGGTCACCACCACGCCTACATCTAGAAACTTCCCGGAGTTGCTTCGCGAAAGATCGACAAACAAAGCTCTTCAAATAGTTCATTAATGAACAGGCGAGCCACCATTTCTTTTAGCTGCCAACAAGAGCGCAAGAATGCATACGCATCCGTAGTTCAATGTTACCGACAACAACTATTTAGGAATATATTTAACCGACCTGAACCGACATATCGATTTCCATTGTTTCTAAACCTGACGACATCGATCACCAACAAAATGAACTTAGTGAAACCAACAGCTACGCTTGCTAACGTTTCTGTATAATGCGCAGTTATTGTTTCCTGCGGAGAAACAATCCGGCGGCGCTTTCAAAGAAAACAATTGTTTTTCCTTTATTCGTCATTATGCTCAGCACAGAAACACACCTTAAAAATCTGAAAAGCTTCGTCTTGATACAAATGGCAAACAATGAGCATAAACTGTCGTATCGAGTTTACTGAAATGCGTCTGGCCGTCATTGATGGATACCATGTGAGATTGCTGGGTTACGCCCGACTCTCCGCGCTTGCATAATGGCCATTGCAGCTATAGTGCTTGGATCTATTTATTCTGGATGCATAGGTTCAGGTTTTTTAACCTTATGCATACCGCTTCTGCGCTAGCAAGTGAGCGAGCACTCAGCAGATGGTTCTGCTGGAATGGTCCCTTGCACATGATTTCAAAGGCAGTGCTTTGTACATTTGACACACTCTGCTTACCGGAGGATGTTTGCTAGCAATTAAGCTAGTTTTATCATACTTGTACATGAGCCCATTCGTTAGATGTTACTTGTTTCGTTTGCACACATGCCTGGACGTGTGTCCAACCTACTTAGACCAACATGGACGGTTTAACCCGTAAAGTACCATAGTTCGGAAATGACCGGACACCTCCATTAATCTAGCAACAAATGGTCGCTTACTTGTGGAGACAACTTTTAACTGAGCGGCGTTAAACATTTCCCCACAAATTTGCACCGGCCGTCACGCATACGCTTTTGAAGCGTTATACTATCTGAATAGAATGGAGAGGAACAGATTTGCTTCTTGACGGGGGGCCTGGCTACTTTCGGTCTGCTTTGTTTCAGGTGAGCTTCCACCAAGCGCCCTGAGTAACCGTTATTAAGTAGTATCCCTTTGCCTCGCCCCAAGTCTTCTGTGATGGTGTCCTTGTTGCAAGGTGGATATGCACGGCTGTGTGGTACAAAACTTTGGTAGTGTATGGATTAAACTGTCCAATACGGTTTTGTCCATAGGGTTCTAGCTAAACGGATCCATCTTGTATTCTTGTACTGTTTACTTCTAGGAAACCCTGCTGGTTGTCAGTTTCTTTTTGACCTTAAATGCTGCATCAGGATAGGCTTGGTTGCAATATGGCTCTTGTTATATGTTGGTCGCATGGTCAACTATTCAAAAAACATTGCCCGCCTATCGACGGTAGCATTTGAGCTCTGAACTGGTCGACATTAGTGAAGGAAAATCGAGCATCCCCTTGTACACACCAGTCAACCGTGATCCTAAAAGGCCTCCCACTGCTACTCTATCCAGTTGTCTGCACGACTAGTTGTGGAGTTGGCATTGTACCTTGAAGTTACATAGCAGCAAGGGCTGTTTTAGTTGGACCGTTTCTTATCCCAAGTTTTATCTCATGTTCGCCCATGTATGTGCATAGGACAGTAACCTGCTCTAACCGGAGGACGTTTGTGCACAAAAGACAGCATCCAGCGAGAACAGCTAGGGGATAGGTTATTCAAGCTTCGAGTGCCTTCCATAAACTGGAAGGTGTTGGTTAGTTGAAGAGTGGCTAACTTTTTGGCTGTGTCCAGTAAACAGATCAACGACCTTGCGCTGTTATGAAGCGGCGAATTTCTCATGTCTAGAAGCCGTCTTAAGGTTTTGTTCGTTTTGTGTATCATCAGGCGGGCAAAACGTCGCGGTATAAAATGCTTACAAGCCTGAGCTCTTCTCACGTTATATGTCCGCCATTGATAAGTCATTTTAACCACATTTTTGGCTACCTTGGATAACCCTTTTCTTTCTCACACTTTATAGAGCTTGAGTTGTCAGACAGGCCCACATCCATCCTTCTTATATAAGCTGCGCGATCCGTGACCATAATTCCGGACACTTTGTTCGGCTTAGTGCTGATAATGTCATCTCTTCGACGCGTGCTTTTATGGTTTAAAGACGTGCACTTGCTAGCAGTCTGAAAATCGCCACGGGATAACATTGGTACTGTAAAGTACAATTTGGCAAGTTGCTCTAAAATGCTCAAAATCGCATTGGACGTTGGAACTAAGTCGCACATCCAGCGATTGAGGTATTCAAACTGCGTGTCTACTTCACGACTAGGTCTTACTTAGTTGGGTGCCAGAAATTAAGCGTCTTTGTTAGTAAGGCGTATAAATGCACGCTGGACAGGATACGCACAATCCTTTTAGGGGATAACGATAATTTATCTGGACACTGTCTTGCTCTGTGTTCTATGCATAGTGAGCCCTTTCCTGTTTAGCTGTTTGTAGGTTACGTTCTTTACCTACGTCTAGAGCGGCATTTTTAAACTATATATTTCTATTAGTATCAGCCAGCTTTCATTCATTTGTTTCTATAAGATTATGCGTGTGACGTTTCAAGCTGCTTGCTGTAAAACCGATTTGACGCCGCTGGAGAGTTTTTAGGCATGCTATTGGGCAGTTGGTTGCTTCATTGTAGGGACACTAGAGATCGACATGCGCTTCCTAGGTAGCATACCTAATGCAGAACTTACTGTACTGATTAAGTACTTTGAACGTTTAAGCGCATTCGCACCGCTTTAGCGCATGTATAATACCCAGTGATTGTGGATCGCGGAGAAAAGGACAAGCGGTAATTCCAAAGCGAACAATTTTTCGATTTATTTGTCGTTTGACTCAGTAAAGAAATAATCCGTAAGGAGCTGACAAGTCAAGTGTTGGTACTATTGCAAAACGTACTACGTCAGGGACAAACGTATAACAGGCATAGCCAACTAAGCAAAAATTACAGCAGTTTGGCAAGCCAACCTCCTTGACATAAATTGCAGGTTCAAGTCCATAAATAACGACGCTTCTGAGTCGATGTTCCTTCTTTGCTTCAATTAAACAAACAGTGAATCCGTCACACGAATATCGTCCAATCCTGGTCCAGTGATGGAATCCGTCACGTCAGCTTCCAATTGGCTGTTTAGCTCTCTCAGTTGGTCCATCCACGCACTCGGACCTGCTTTTACCTTCACATCCTCCTTATTTCCTTTCCTTACGCCTCCATACTGATATCTAACCCGTACATCTTGTCACTCCGCGCATTAACCGCTGTATCTGCGGCCGTGGTCTTCTAGCCTGACGTCATCTGACACTGCACTTCCAATCCACACTGTTGATGCCGGTGTCGTCTCATTTGCATTCGTTTACTTCTGAACGTTTTCGGTCCACCGTTTAGTTGGTATGCCCTGGCACCTACACTGGTAGTCACCACACCTTCATTCCACCGCCCTTGACTCTCAGATAAAGGTTGAATCCACCAATCTCCTCATATTTAGCTCAGGTAGTACCCGTGCGTCGCATTCATAATACCGTTTCTGATCGGTCATTTGGTTTCTCAGATTGTTCTGTAATGTTTTTCTCTGGCATAACTAGTCCCAAGTTGTGGTAGATACGGGCGTCAGCGTTCTAGTCCTTTGGCTCTTTATAGGCTTCACCGGGCTTAAACCGATATCGGTTACAGGAGTGTTGCGATTTTCCGGCAACATGTGGTACGGGTCCTCACCATTAGCTGCAGCCTTTGATAGTAGTCGTCTGGTCTGCTGCATTATTGACTGCGCCTTTACATTTGGTCGACTATGCCATCGGCTGGCTTGCTGGTGCTCGAATTCCCACTTGACTGCGAACGCCTGGAAGCGCGGCTGATAAAGCGAGACCCAATGTCGGGTACCAGCTTCTCCGGTATACCGTGTCGCATGCACTGACATCTGAGCTTGTTGCTTATTACCCCTGTGGTCGCAGTGATAAATAAAGCGGTTTCAAACTAATTATTATAGTACTCCCTCGAGTGTAAGTAATCTTTTCTGTTAGCACTGAATAACTCTACTACTGCCACCTGCCACGGTCGATCAGGGACTTCGTGCAGCATTATTGGTCCTCTTGTCTTCCAGATTCGATAACGGAGCTTTTATTTGACCCTTCATTCCTGGCCCAAAATTAAAGCGCTTGCTTGGTTAATGGTACAGTTAGCACGTATTAGAGCATTTCTCCTTGAAGCGATGAAGAAATTGGAATACGGCTTCCTCTGAAGAGCAAAATATCATAGGCAGAGAGTTCAATCCGAAAATTGAAGTAAGGTGTTCATTCCTTCGATAGCTGCTCCTTTGACGCTGGCCACTTATTTAGAATGAAGTCTTGCAAAGCTCAGATCATTGCATCTTAATCTGGATGACGCTTTATTTTCCTCAGTCGATCTTCCGTCACTGCTGGGTTCTGTACTAAGTTTACTGCTTCGACCTCTTCCGGATTACGCTCGGGTACCAGCAGATGAGCTCTTGACTGTGTATTCTGAGGTCTGAAGGTATCCAGAGGAACTTACCAAGACTTCCAACAGGACTAAGGGTCTGCGACCGAATGAACTTACAAAGATAAGCGTGGATCGTAGTAGGCTTCCAACACAACCACTCGCGTCCTGGTCTACTAACATATGTCAATGGTACTCGGAGACTCTTATAAATGGGACTGGAAAAGCTATAGCCTGACCACAAAAAGACCTTCAATAAAAAGGATTAGCACAACATACCTGCATTAAACTATAACTACCTAATTTGCGGTCCCGCCTGTCAAGCGTTTGATCACTCGCTTATAGCCCGTCAATAACCTCAGTCTGTTCACTCGACAAAGAAAAATATGACTTCCCCGTAGCACTAGCTGGGGGTTTGGGTCTATCTCATTCCAGCAAGTGTTTGGCGGCAGAAATCCAGGACGTGGTGGGTTTTGGCATTGCAAGCGTTCTCCCTATGCAAAGCCGCTAACGTCTATTTAACAGCACTGGGACGAGGCGGATGTGACCGGCCTCCAACTAAAGGCACGGCTCCATGCTTACCCAACCAACCACACCCCACCACGGACGTCACTCATCCTTTCTCACACTATCCACGCGGTGAATCCCAATCGCCATCGCACATATACAAACAAGTATAGCGGATAGACAAATGCACTCCCACATGCGCCAATGAACTCACAGCTCCAAATTTCATGGCTAACTTACATAAGTTTTATGCCGTCTCCGAGGGTTAGTTGTAACTTTAACATGATCATGTCCACATAGGATTGCCATTGATTGCCGGAACCTAAAGAATTTATTTATTCATTCAGCATCGGTGCACCAGGCGTATACACTGTCCAAGTCGTAGCTTTTGAGCCGAATAAGCATACTGTGAAGGTGACGAGGAAAGACCTGCAGCGGTTGCCTGGCTCTTGACACAAGCGGCTTGTGGTCGGTATAGGAAGTTGTCCTCCTTTCTCCTGAAGTTATAAGTGTCGAAACGCTCCACGGCACAGGCTACCAAAAGTATATCCTTCTCTATCTGCACATAGCGTTGATCGGTCATGGTGAGCGCCTGGCTGCGGAAATACAAAGTTTTCCATTCTGTTAGCGAACAGCACCTATTACTTCTTGGCTATTTTCGCACCTTACCTTCAAAGGCTGCGCTAGATTGCAATACCCGAGTACAAGCGCATTACTGACGATGTGCTTCATAGTTTTGTGTGCCGTTTCCCCTGCATTTTCCTACTCTACTTTACTCCTTTGTGATCGGCATCATGGTATCAGCGAGCTTTGACAAAAATGCTGCTCAAGTAATTCATCATACCGTTTAAGCATTGGATTTCCTTCAGGACATTGGGAGGTAGCATTTTCGAATTGCCATACCTTTTCCTGGATCGCCCCATACCCCTTATTTTGTTAGCCAATGCCATGGAAAAGCATCACGTCTTTCCGAAGTTCAATTTTACACGTTTATGTTTGATATCCTTTTGCACACAACGTCGTAATAAACGGCTGAGTTGGTCGTCATGCACTTCTGTTTTGAGCTTTTGGTCCCTGGCGAGCCATTGATCAAAATATTGTCTGCCACGCAGGTTACACCATCTAAGTCCTCTAACGCTTGAACCAATTGCTTTCGAAAACATTCATTTGGCACCATCAAGCCAAACGTTAAACGCAGTCAAAAAGAACTTAACAGTACTGCAAAAGTAGTAAAGGAACCGGATTCATTATCTAAAACCGCGTGCCAGTATGCCGGAATGGCCTACCCTTGTGCGACACTAAACTTTAGTCAAACGCGGTAAAACGTCTTCTATGGTAGGTAGCGTATACTTTTTGTACGGTTAATGCAGTATTAATTCAATACACACGCGCAGTTCGCCCATCTTATTCGTAACGATTGCTACGTGACCAACACAGTCCGTTGGCTCGCTGAAGTTAGCAACCACACCCTCTCTCACTAATTGGCACAATTCAGTGGAAAACCCGCCATGCAGTACAAATGAAACGCTTCTGGTTTGTAGCGTTTTCGGTCTTATCAAACAATCTACGTGCAACTGAGCGATTCCCTCAACCTTTCCCTTTCCTGGGCTAAACATAGACGAATACTTGTCACCAATCTCAGGTTCTCCATGGCAAACTGCACAAAAGATCATGATTAGGTCAAACAAAACTGAGAGATTTGATCATATCAGTATTGAGAACCGGCATAAGCTCCTTCCTGATCACAAACTCCAGTCGCTGTGAGGCTCCCTCTCTTGGGTTAAGGAAGTTGGTTGTCGTTGTGACATTCGGGGAGGTTTGGAACTATTCAACGTACGCAGCCAACCTTGCTCGGAACGTATGCATCATCCGGAACTTTGCTCCCTTGAGATAATGTTGACAGTAGCGTCAGTGTGTAAGTGAAATCGTAGGACTTTGCCTTTGCTTAAAAGATATGCGAAGACACCTTTTTGCGGAACCCTCCAAAAAACGTTGTCAACTGTATGTTCTGGTTCTGCAAAGCACTTGTCAAGAACTATCGTAGCAAGGAGAAAAGTGGTTCATTGTTTTACAAGTGACGCATTTCCGTCCCCATGCCGGACACCTTTTGCGTATGCACGGATGCCGCATGGTGCGAAATTTGCAGCTATCCTGTCTACCGGTAGTAGCATTGGCTGAGTTGCCTCTGGCAAAGGGCACACGATTCTGCATCTGTTGCGCGCCTCATTTGTTGGTATTGTTGAGTGATTGAGCACCCACGGTTACAGATAGCAATGCATTGCTGGAGAGATAAGTTGCTTTTTGTAAAAGTTGCTTTGTTGTACTATTATATTTGATTCCTACAACAATCCGGTCAAGTTTGTAACGACGGCCAAACATTTACAGTACTTAGAGGGGCGGGTAAATCTTCAATTCAGTGCAGTACGCGCCGACTGATTAGTTAAGCCAGTTGCGCAAAATGAAAAAATCGCGCTGACAAGTCCCTTTGTTTTAACCTTCACAATGTTCACTGAATTTTCTAATGACCCTAACCAAATTATTGGGATCTGCGCCTTTGTCGGAGTGCAATGTATCTAGTACATGGCGTGCGGCATTCATTGGCTGCGTGTCGATACGGGAACAAGCGGTACGACATCGATGGTTCTTCCAAACGTAGTAACGTGCAGAAATCCTCCCACTTGCTCTTCCAGAGAAGCAAATTACTCGCCGACTTTCGTTTGTCCAGGCTCGAGGGAGCAGGCATCTGAATAGACGGTGGTGAGCCAAGAAGCATCTGGGCGCCGCCAGTGGGCTTGGTCTCGTTTTTTGACGTCATGTTGCGAAACGCAGCCTTTCGATGACAAGCATTTACTCCACAAAAACCGATAAGCAAAACTTGCCGCATATTTAGCAGGCCAAACTCCTAAAACTTAATTGCAGCTTCAAGTACATAAATAACTACTCTTCTGAGTCGATGAGCGTTCTTCTTTGGTTCAGTTTGCCAAACGGTGAATCACTCACGTGAGTGTCGTTTAATCGCAATTCTGTTATTGAATCCGTCATGTCCGCCTCCAGTTGGCTGTTTAGCTCACTCAGTCGGTCCATCCGATCACTCAAACCTTCCACTACCAGAACATGTAGAAAGTGTACGAACTGAGCAAAGCAGTCGAATCGAGATTATTGACATGCATGTAGCTGTCATTGATGGATGGCATATGAGATTGCTGGGTTACGCCCGACTCTCCGCGCATGTATAATGGCCGTTGGAGCTGTAATGCTTGGATCTATGTATTCTGGATGCATAGGTTCAGGTTTTTTAACCTTATGCATACCGCTTCTACGGCAGCAAGTAAGCGAGCACTCAGCAGATGGTTCTGCTGGTATGGTCCCTTGCACATTATTTCAAATGCAGTGCTTTTTACATTTGACGCTCTCGGCTTACCAGGGGATATTTGCTTGCACTTAAGTTGGTTTTATCATGTTTGTACATTGGTCCACTCGGCAAACGTTCCTTGATTCTTTTGCACAAATGCCTGGTCGTGCTTCCAACCTACTTAGAACAAAATGCTCAGTACTGTTGAAGTAGGAGGTCCTGAGGCGCCTTGAGGAGGACCATGAAGAAAATAGTAAGCGTTCGTTCACAATGGGGTGCGTGTGCCTCCTCTGTAAGTAATGCTGCAAACCGACAAATGGACATGAACGTGATCAAATTGTTTTGTAAAACTGTGTATTGGGTCCCGGAGCATTTCGGTTTGTACAGCTTCTGCGGTAACTGGTAGACCATGCAATTTATCACTCAACAGATAGTGGACGGCCGGTTCCAGCTTGACTGAGACAAGGACTGTGTCTTCATATTCGCACTGAAGGGCATCAATTAGGCGTGCGGGTACATCCGCTTGGCTAATGGAAATTATCAACTGGTAGTGGTTCTCGAAAACGTACTCAATTAAGGTAAGAGCCCTTTGTTGTAGCTAGTTAGATTTCTGGGCTAGGATGCGCTTTTCGGACCAAAAATACCCAAAATGAGCTTGCGATCTTTCAGCAGCTGGAAGCGGCATCCGTATAGTATTTTGTGAACTTCGTGGCCACGTACAGTATGGCCAATGCTTCTTTCTCAGTCTGGTTGTAATTGCGCTTGGCATTCGTTCATGTCATGGCGGCATGGACAATGGATTTCTGAGGTCCATCGGTGTGACGTGTGAAATTACTGCGCCAGTCACATGGCTTGAGGCATCCGCAGTTAGGACAATCTATATAAAAAGGAGATAAATGGGGAAAGAAAGTTTAAGGACAGCATTGGCTTGCTCCTTTTGAAGGTGACCTGGCATTCTGATTCCCAGTTCCGTACTTGACCTTTGGATATTTGCGTGAGTGACGGGACACGCATGCGGTGCATCCCTGGCAAGAATGCGCTGTAGTGGCTGATGAATCCACAATAGGAAAGTAGGGACTGTAGATCTGTTGGTGAAGACATATTTTATGGCTTCTATGTTTTCCGGATCTAGTCGACGTCCAACCTTTTCGAGGATAAAACGGAGGCAGTTGATATTTGGCGTGAAAATAGGCATTTATCCTCACCTATACGAAAACCATACCACTGTATACAACCATGCACTTCATTCATGCGGATAAATACCTCTTTTTGTGTTCGACCCATCACTATACTATCATCTAGATATGCAGCAGGTCCAGAAACGTCCGCTAACATCGCATCAAGCAACCGTTGGAGAATGGCTGGCACCATTTTTACACCAAAGGGCAAGCTGTTGTATTGGAATAGCCCACGATGTATGTTCAACTCCAATAGCTCCCTCGAGACGTTGTCAACATCCACTTGAATGTAGGCATTGGTTAGATCAAGCTCAGCAAAGCACTTACCATCATTCACTGTGAAAAAATATCTTCCGGTGCAGGTACTGGGTACTAGTGGTCGTTCAGCGTGGCTTTAAGGCAAGTTCAGAGGTCAGCGCAGGCGCGTACTTTGCGATTTGCGATGGTAAGTGTGGCCCCTAATTGGTAGCTGACGGCTGTGATGACTGCGGCACGTTCTGGTTGATCTGGTCCGTGAGCAACGGTCGGCGTTGCTGCCTATGTTACCGGTCGTTTAGCATTGAACAATGGTTTAGCGCCTGGTCGCAAACTCGGTTTTGCCTTGCACTGCATACAAAAGCACAAGCCATCATTAAGGGCAGAGGCAAATTTCCGTTGCACGGTACGTATCATGTCTTCTACGGACTTTGATTATGGGACTGGACTTGGTCAAACTCGGTTGCAGGTCTGCTGCAAGGGAACAACGAGGGGTTGCAAGTTTTCAAGCCAGTCGAGGCATAGAATGTTCAAGGTTGGCAGGTATGCAATGTAGCACGTTTCCGACTTTTCCACACCTTTGAAAAGCAGCTTGCATGTACGTTCGCCTACTAAGTTTAACACGTCGCCGGATGCAGTATGTGCAACTTGCTGCGACTCGACCAACTTCGGCCTCTTTATGTAGTTTCACATGCTCCTGTAAATACTTATGATGTCTGAGGCTGTGCCAACTTGTAGTTTCTTTGGCATTCCATTGAGCAGCACCCTAGATACTCGTCTTTACGTTTTACACTCAGTTTGGAACGCGGCAACTATGAACAGAGACACTGCGCTATCCATCTTAGAATTCCCCTTTCGATAAGACTACTTCACCTTCTTCTAACCGACCTAACTGCAGAATGCCTCCTTACGTTAAAGCTTATGGCACGTTTAACAACTATGATGTTTGAACAGACAAAAGCGCGCATAATGTCATTCACCTCGTGACCAGCCTGCTGTGGACGGTTTGTTCATTCTCCTGTTGAAGTGTTTGCCTGGGTTAACAGTCCTTGCATTTTTCACTAAGTGCACGGTAGCTGATGTTGCCAGACCATTCATTCCGACCAGGGCGGTGTCGGGCTTCAGTGTGAGCAGCCGCTTGCATTCGCTTACGAGGTCCTTCAGTGGCAGGTCAGGATCCCGGTCCTGCATAGCTAAAAGCCGCGTACGGATCTCTGCATCACTAGGGATTGTCGAGGGCTGACAAAAGTGCGACACGTAAACTACTCGTCCGATACAAAGCGTTGTTTAAAACGCTCACCATCACCAATAATCATGTTTGTTAGCACCATACCTTTGTCCGATTTCTGTCCGAAAACGTTCAGGTATTGATAGCGCATACTAGGCAAGGCTACTGACTCACCAACAATTTCCTGCAGCTGCGACAGTTCTTCATCAGACTTCAGGTCCTTCGGCAGCTTGAGCGGAATGTGATCTATAAAAAATGTTCACGTATTACGAGCGTGCAGAGCAGCAATCACACCTTCCAGGAGTCGTCTTAACGAATGAAGTCCGTCCGAAACATGCCTTTCAGCGCTTTAGAAACGCTTCAATTATGCATCCAGAATCCAAGTCATACTTAAATTCAGTGATTGCCTTCATTAGAAGCTCAACAGAACTCGCCTGCCTGTTCCGCTTCGTCGCTAGTTTTGGCTACAAACTCAAGCATTGTGTGAGGCTGTCGATCATTTTCATTATTGCCACCATTTGAGATTTCTGTTGGAAAAGAGGTTTTGAAATATTTCAGCAGAAATTTTTATCACATTTCCAAGTTTCTTGGCGTTAATTGTTATAATTTGCTCACTAGACGCGATTCCAAAAGTGCCAATTTACCGCTCCACAAAACTACTAACCCAACCGAAGGAAACGCAAAAGCGAATGACCTTACAACTTCAACATACCAATCGCGGTCAACAACTACCGTACCACATTTGCAACGTAACTTGACTGTATTCATACCTTCCTTCCTGACCTACTACTTCTAGAACTGGAAGGTCAGGTACAGAAGGTAGCGGTTCCGCATAGCTTTTGACGAGGTTTTATGTCGTTTTTACTCACTTGCAAAAACTAGAACGTTCCAGAACGCTCGAAATCAATGCGATAATTGTGGACATGCCATTATTCAATAAAATAGCTGATTTTCTAGGCAAATCTTTCTTTCGGACGGGATCTTAATTTCTTTGGTGCTTGATCCATGAGGAATGCGTATATCTTTTGGTTGGTGTTACCTACAGAGCCCCTTCGGGTCTCAGAGCCAGCATGCATAACCCTGTCAAGAAGCTTGGAGGTGGCAGGATTGTCTGATTAATGCAACTTTAGCGCGGCTGCTGTCGAGTGGGACACTCTATTGCGAGCTTTCACCGACGTCACTAGACGCTGTATTCCTCGAAACCTTCCATGCATGTCATCTATGTCAGCATGCTACAGAATGCACCAGGATATTTGCGGGCAACTCACCACACGTTCTCGACTTTGCCTCACACCAGCGTAGTCTGATGTTTCTGACTTGAGTATTCTCCAGTCACTGGGTGCTAGCGATCACTGTATAAGTTCCTTTCGCTATGTACGTCTTGCCGTCTATGAGCCAAAGGGTGTACTGCTCTAACGTCGAAGTGCCGAGGGCCGCTTCACTTCCCGGCACAAGAACTGGGCGCTCGTTAGGCGGAAGTCTGTACCCTCTCTTTAACCTGACCTGACTCGACCTGACCTGGAATTGCTGAGGATTCGGTGCAACCCGTTTGAGAGCTAATGTTGATAATATTATAGCGCGTAGATCGTGCGCTATAAACTCGGTACGCGACTAAACGGCCAACCAAAAACGGTGGGTAGAAGACACAAAAGTAAACTAGGGAAAAGTTTATTGGACGGGAGGAGCGTTAGCTAATGCTAAAAATAGGGCACCCGGAGAGAGC
>OX104061.1:2988784-3004489 GCA_944474145.2 Dicrocoelium dendriticum | reverse complement strand
TTTCTTCATGTTGCTGTTCCATTTCCACTCGGCCCGTAACAAAATTCCGCCCTTGGTTAGAACCCAGCTCCCCACAAGGAAAACGCACCGCCTCAAATTTCGCGGGAACGGTAACAATGGAAACAATTCCACGTATTTCCAAAGGGAGTAAGTGCAGCTCACTAACAGCAGCGGATTGTGAAACGTTGAAATAAATTAGCTTTGTAATAAATGTTAGCTTATTTATGGTATCCCGTGATTACCAACGTACCGCAACTTTACTGAAAAGCTATATCTCAGGTTTACCTCGCAAGTATGTTGTAAATGTTCGCTGGTAAATATTATTTATTAAATATCATTTGCTGCAACGTAGAAGTTAGTGATACTGGAACGTTGAATAACTGAAGTTATGCCGAACTTTGCAACGAAGTTATTTTGATGTCGAACGTTATCCTTTGAATTTGTTCGAGAAACTATATTATTTAGAAAGGTATAAGTAAGTGAAGGAACTTGTATAATCCGTCTGAGACGAAAGCGGAAATATATAACCGTAGACATAAATTAGCGTCTGCGAACATGAAAAGGGTAATGGAAAATCTTGAGCAGTAAACCTTTGTACACTGCAGTAAAGTATCTGCAGGGTAATGATTCCAAATGCATTTCGAAGTGTTAATGTACCGGTCTTCCTGTAGGCCTATTGCGTAAAAGCTATATAAACAGCGTGACGAATAAGAATAGCGTGATATACAATGCATACACTTGAAGTTATATATCATGCCTTCATGGGCGTGCCTCGCATATTCGAGAATAAACTATCTATTTATTTATTTAAATATCTATACCAGATACACAAGGTGGTATGCATAGATGGAAATAGGTTGGCAGGAGAGCCGGGGTGCACTGAGGCTGTTAGTGGTCAGGTCCTGAAGCTGGTCAACCCATTGCCGCTACTGTGGTGCCATTGGATCATGTGCTGGACGCCTACTCCTGGGGACCGCTGGGTGGAATTTGACGTACGCCATTTTCCCTGCTAAGATCCAGTATATCAATCCGCTTGAGTCGGTGAACTGACCATGTGCTAGACCCGCTGCCTTTCGAGTGTACATATAATCGAAGGCTTTGTATGAGGACCCGAGTCGTTCTCCTGTCATGTGTGGGTGCCCCGCCGGTATCCTAGTTTATCCTCTGCGGAGGTTAGGAAGTGGTCAATATCCCTCTTCCTGTTGAACCTAACCATGTGAGATAACAGGTCTACGGGTTATAACCTCACAATGTGTTTGGCGTAGAGCAAAAGCGCCACGCGTTGTCTCTGACGGTAAGAGGGCACCGCCGGGTGTTCAATGGTTTGATACCCCCCGCCTCAATGCAGGCAACACCTAGTCAAATTGGTGCAGCCCTGTCTAAACCCCCTGCGTCTGGCAGTATCTGCTGGTCTATCCTACTACGGTAGCAAAATATATATGTATCCCTCCAATACCACAAAGGCTAAGTGTGACAACCGTCAAGCAGATCAAACCCGTCTCTGCCATCACATAACCGAGCTGGATCTGCTCTCCACCGCCGTGTGTGTCAGGCGATTGAGCTAAAGGCTCCGGGCCGGGTCCCACAAGAAAACTGACGTAGCACAACTGCCAAGTCGCGTGTGCTTGCCAAACAATTCAATCTTATGCCTGCGAGCAAAGCACTCATCATTGGCTGTTGGAAGGTGCACACACTACTGGACCGCACCTCGAGTGAGCGCCCCGAGCGAAGCACTGCCCTAGTCGCGATGAAACTGGCGCTACCACGTAGATACTGCGGCGCTCAGCAAAACCCGGCTCGCTGAGCTAGGTAAGTTGCAGGTGGCCGGTGCGGGTTGCACATTCTACTACGTGGGCAACTTCGCCTCAGCAACACGTGCTCATGTGGTCGGCTTTGCACTATTCGATCGCCTCCATGGCCAGCTGGTGGGTGAACCAACAGGCGTCAGCGCGCGATTGATGACTGTTCGCCTACTACTCGGAAGTGTTAAGTTTGCCACTTTTATAAACACGTACGGTCCGACCATGTGTTATCCTGATGACACGCGAGATCAATTATACACTCAGCTATACTCCGTGATACGGGATGTGCCGAGGAGTGACCGACTATTGCTGCTGGGTAATTTTTACGCGCGCGTTGGGCGTGTTGCATTTATCGGTCCGCATGGTATTGGTTCAGCGAAAGCAAACGGCGACCGGTTGCTCACACTGTTTGCTACTCACGGTCTGACGATCTCAAACACTCGATTTGCGCTGAGTGCGTGTGACATAGCAACTTGGACGCACCCTAGGACTGGTCCCGCACACGAGATCGACTATGTGCTCGTACCTCAGCATGGTTTGGGGGCAGTGCGCCTGACACCTTTACTGCCTGGAGCTGAGTGTGGCACTGAGCGGACCAAGCTTTTATATTTTCTTAAACCTATTTATAGCATCTTGGCTGTGAATCGGCATAACTTTAAAATTCACCCCCTTGGTGCTGTGGCGTAGCGTATTGAGCTGAACAAGGAAAAGGCGGCACTCCTCTGGGATGTGGACCGCATTGCAACAATGGGCGACCAGTGGCACCACATTTGCGACCAGGTGACAGCGGCAACCGTGTAGACCATTGGGGGCGTAAACTGTAAGCGGCCTGATTGGTTTGACGAGAAAATTGTGACTATTGGCGTATTGGTGTCGGAGAAGAATAAAGCATTTGTTGCACGTTTAGCAGATCACAGTGCCTTGGGAAAGAAAACTCAGTTTCGCAATCTTCAACTGCGAATAACCCGAGAGCTCCGTTGCATTAAAAGTGCTTGCTGAACGGAGAATGCAAAGCGGGTAAACGCTAAGCCGAACGTCGCCAACTCAAGGTATCCTTTGATTCCTTGCAGGCGGTATATGGACGGAGGTTGGAGCCGCTGAGGACGCTGCTCGATGTAATTTCAGGCGCCACGTGCACGCAGGCTGCAGACAAAATGCACATCTGGCAAAATCATTTGACCGTCTTTTGAACAAAGCTTCTAATATCAACTGGCCTGCATGTAACGGCCTCAAGCAGCACGAGTTGAAGGCGAGTATGGCGGATACGCCGACGCTGGATGAGACGCAGGCAGAACTGACTCAGCTGCAAAAACGGCAAGCTTACAGGTGCCGAAGGGATAAATAAATAAATAAATAAATATATTTCTGGACTGGCTAGAGGCTGCGCCCTTAAGGGTTCAGAGTAATCTTTACATTAATCATATTCTTTTGCATGGAAGTAGGCAAAATAATAGTATATGTTTCTAGCTTGCAATTAAAAATGCATTGGCATTGTTTAGTGTACAGCTGATGGGGTCGTATGCACCCACCTTGAAATTTTTCTGGTTCCTTCGGGCGATATTTAGCACCTTGTTCTTTTGTTGTGAAGGCTACGTAGAGCTGTAGTTGTACCTTTTTTCTTTGGAACTGGATCCGATTCACCACAACTTCACTTTAAATTCTTTGGACCATTTTGGCCCGCCCAGTATCAACAAATATTGGTGCGTACATGGAAGAAATGAGAGTGGCGGAGTTATAGGAGAGACGAAAAGTTAAAAACTAATTACGAGAAAAGCAGCTGAAACTACAAAGTTTTTCTTAAGCGATATACTAAGGCGGCGTGATGCACTAGAAAAATACAAATTAAATAAAACATACAGCCAAACTTTTCATGCGCTGATATTGTATTATGGCGCGAAATTTCGACCAGAGTAAACCTCCGAAATGGGAAGGGCTAACTTTTGTCATGGCGGAAAAGGGTTTCACTACCGTTGTCCTCGGTAACATCCAAGTTTGTTTGAGTGGCTGCAGAGTATATTCTTCATTTTTGTGTTATTAAGGTGCGGGGAAATAGAAAATAATGCTATATGGATTTGATTCGTGAAAAGGTTAGGATAAATTAAAGTGATGACTGCAGGCGTAGTTGAAGTTCAAAGCATAATGGAAAGCAGGCAAATGCTAAATAAAAATGTAGTTTAAACAGCTGATTTATGGAGCAAATAAGTGTTTAAACAATTGTTTCATGTATATAAGGTTTACTCTTGCAGTACGTTAATTGCTTGGATAAGCGGTATACATATCTCTTGTCTGATTATTGTATCTTTTTGTATTTTTTAAAATCGCGATGAATGAAACCGAAATTTACAACTAATATATCTTACCAACTACCATTTTTGTACATACTTAAGCACAAAGCGACCTATACACATCTCTTTCAAATCCGGTTATGAAAGCATCACCATTTAGCCAGGTGTACCGGAAATCAAGCCCCTACATGCCTATTTTTCATGTCAAAAATTAGCCACTCATCAGAAATGAAGAAAAACATTTTCTAAGGCTAGAATACTACGTAAAGTGGCACAAAAGCGACTGTTCAGGACAAGTTCTAACCGCTGATTACGTTGAACGTAAAAATGTTACACGTGCAGTAGTTTGCGAGTTATTCCCAATTGGATGATGGTCTACGAATAAGGCCATCATTCCTTATCGCCAAATATGGTTTTCTGCTTTGCAAGCAGGTAGCAGAAAAATGAAATGAAAAGGTAAAAGTTAACGAAGCTGTATACGTTCTAAATAGGCATAACTATCTAGAACTGCTCTAAGTAGTCCATAATACCCTGTAACAACTAGGAAATTTGTAGGTGGCCGAAACGTACAATTTGCAGGCATACATGGCAACTATATGCAAATAAGCTACAATTTTGCGCGAAAACACTAGAAACATAGTAAGTAATATTACAGCTGCACGGGAATTTAGGAGAGCTTCTAATTAACTCACGGTTAGAAGGCCTCAGCATACCATTTTCAGTGGATACTGCGCCACATAAACCACTAGGATTATAGTGTTTCCTAGTTTCTAAGCCGCTAAGTGGTTCTGATGTTGCTACCAAAATCGTATGAGCCAGGTCTACCTGAGTAACACGGGAGACCGTTCGGATCAGTGGACACATTTTGGCCTGGAAATTACACACATTTATTCGCTAAACATCGAAAGCCTTGTCTCTTAGAGCCGATTTTCCGTATTCATGAGGCCATGTCTCCAACATCAATGAGCTAGTGGAGCCTGCTACTAATAATAAAGAAGTGAGTATGGGAAAATTTAGTAAAAGTTAGCAAATTGCTTTGGGGCGTGAAATCCACTTTGGTCTGCGTTGGTGTGACATTACCAACTCCACTTCTGGGGATTGAGCATGCTCGAACATGAGAGATGGTTATGCTTCATGTGTTGATACACTGTTGTGCAGCACTTTGCTGAATTTCGAGCTATTTCTCTCCAACTTTGCGTTCCGAAGCAAGTGCCAGCGGTGTTCATCTAGCTGGCAATGTTAACTAGTACTATACTCTCACAACGGCTAGTTCCTTTGTTGTTTTCCTGGCAAGAGCTGTTCTAGCACCGTAAGCAAAGACTGATAAGGTAGGTCCGGAGTAGAATAATAACGAAAACTAGTGAGAGCTGGTAGCTCACCCGCCATTACGCATAACACATTATAGGCTTTTGAGCCAGCTTAAAGCTAAATAACACGCAAGCGGCCAAGATAAGAAAAGTGGTGATGGAAATTTTCTGGTGGTCCAGCGAGCCAGTGTGACAGGGCCCTCTCTGTCTTTGGTTAGCTTTCGTATCAGTGGAATGGAATCTAGAATGCGAGTGTTTTACTTGCAAATGCATTTAAAGAAGAGGATCCGGATTTCATTATGCTTGTATACTAGTGTTGCCAAAAGTGAAAGGCATATATATACAAGATACAGCTAAGACTATGGGGCCAAGAGAGGATAAGTGTAGAGCAAGATGTCGGATCTTTGAGTCTAGAACCTTTACAATGCTCCCTTTGTCGACTATATGAAAGATATATATTATTTTGCTGTTTACCTATTGACGGCAGTTGGAAAAGGCAGAGTACAGTAGCTAGTGCTCAGTCTTAATAAAAACGCATCAATAAGGCCCGGCCAGCAACCGACATCTACGAAGGCACATAAAGTTTCATCCAAAGCTGGTAGTTAGATGGCTTTGGACAACTGTAATGCTAATATTAGGTGTGTTAGCAGCAGCAAGCGGTTTCAACATCTTATGCAAGGCTTAGATCCGTTAGAATGCTTTTAGTAGGAGTACCTCAAAGTTTATAAGCCTAATATTTTTCCACGCACCCAGTAGGTTAAGACGTTGGAAAATGATAAATTTAAAGCTTAAGATAAGAAATGTAGATAAGATGTAGGGATTGAAATTTGCCTGCCCAGATGGCTTCGTCATTTCCCTGTAATACCCTGTACTAGGAAAAACTACAGGTTGGCGAACGTGCCAGCCAGTAGGCTAGGCTGTACTGGTTGTAAAAATTCTTAAACATTGACGAAGTGACCATGAAAAAGAGAAGCCTGAGAGTTGTGGATACCAATTGGTCCATTCAGCCTTTGGATCAATGTGTCATTGATGGGGTCAAAGCACGTCAGGAAATAATCAGTAATGGCTAAGTACCTCTTGCATTCAGAATTCTAATGGTAACACCTGTACGATGCGTGCGGCTGATCCGATTGTGACCTCCTGGGTCTTGTGATTGCGGTACTGGATAAGTTAAAAGAACAATGGTTATTGATGGAGCCAACGCATTGGGTTATCCCTTATTATCCCTTACCGGATGCTTTTGTGGTGGCGTCTGCTCTTTCCATAGTGCACCCATAAGGCGGAATTGTCCGTAGGAGAACTCAAGTAGGTCAGGAAGAGATCGTTGCAGACTAAAGTCATTTTGTACTCCGATTGCTATATATAAACCTTAGAAAATGTGTGCGACGGATACCGTTAAAGTCTCTTAGGTGATAAGACGGTAACGATAATGAATGTGGATGAATAGTGAGCTCAAGGTGCTTAGATGTCATGCACTACATCGTGGGGGTCCTCACGCTAAATCAGGGCTAGTTTCGTAGAAGTGGTCTTGCCAATCGCAGATATGGAAGATGCTTTGTATATTGCTAAACTATAGGAATCTTTGTATCGCCTTCCTGAATGCCTGCAAGTTTTGGATTTCCTTTATTCTGGAAGGCAACCTGTTCCAAATGTTCACGTACACAGCTAAGAAGAAACGAGATGGCAGTCTATTCTTAGCCTTTAGCCGGGTAATGGAATGACCCTTGTTTCGGAGTTTATATTCAGATGTGCTCCTTAGTCTAAGATAAGTGATATTACTGTGCAGATTTCTATGAATTAGCTTATGTAAGAAGCTAATGCGCCTATGCCATAGGGGCTGTATTTTAAGGTGTTTGCACCCTTATCGGTAACGCAGCGCTTGCTGTGATGGAGTCAAAATCTTCGTAAAGCGCCGCTGATCTCTTTGAAGCAGCATACGGTCTGACTTCCTTAGGTTGCTGCATATAAAAGAGCAATATTCTAGATGTGGCCTGACGTGGCTCTTATAAAGCTCTAGCCTTGCATCTGCGGATTTTGTGTAACGGCGTATTTGAAAGGTAACTCCCCTTGCTCTTGCCACTTGATAATAAACTTGCTTTGCAAAGTTGAGGCTCATGGCGTAGCGCAAGCCCAGATCTGTTGTCATGGCATTATGTTTAATAGTGATGCCGTTTATTGTTAGGGAACCAGCAGGTACCGAAAAGTTGTGGGTCATGACATTAGGCTTTTGAGCAAAGAAGGTCATTTGCCATTGTTCACACCACTTTTCAAATGCGTTAAGATCCTCACAGATACTATTACTTGCGGACTATTCATTACCAGGGGATAGACGTAGACAACTTTAACCTCGTCAGCAAAGCTAAAGGAGCGACCATGTTGCAAACTCCTGCGGACACTAATAGGGTGGAACCAGGTACGCTCCCCTGCACCACGCCAATGGGGCCGACGGTCAGAGTGGATAAATTTTGCCTAACCTTAACGGACTGCGTACGTCCTATTAGCTATGAACCCAGCCAGGTTAATAGAGGACTGTCTACCCCGTAAGCCTTTACACTATGCATCAAGCACAAGTTTTACCCTGGCGAACGTCTTTTGCATATTAAGGTAAAGAATGACAACTGAAAGGTTAGCGTCAATGGCCTCGGTGACTAAATTAAGGAAGTCCAGCTGAACGGTTGCAAATTACTGAGCACTTAGAAACCGTGCTGAGATTCATTTATGTGCTCGTCTGCATAAAGGTGAGTCATGAAGACATTTTAATCAACTTCTCCAACACGCGCGAGATAATAGAAGTGTGGTTACAAGTGCGATAGTTACCAGCTTCCTGTGGGCTTCCTCCCTTATGCTTTGGTATAATGATGGAATGTTTCCATGTGGTCGGGCATTGACCTATCTGCATTGGTAACGTAAAGAGCTACAGAACAATGAAATCACCCACACTTCGCAATCCTGATACACCAAAGGAACCCAGAAAACTAATCAACCCTATACAAGTCAATTGAGTCGTCCGACTTGAACAGTTCCAAACACTTGCGGTCGACTCCGAAGGAGACTACATAACCACGGGAAACAAATAGGCAAAACCTGACTGCGATTATCCGCCAGGATAATCGATCAGATGCCATCTTTTCAATATCACATCATCAGTCGGCAGTGTGCAAAGACATGGTGGGTCTTGGTCTGGCGAGAGTTTTCCCTCCAAAAAGTCATAACTGGATGTTTTAACAACACTGCGACGTGGCGGATATGACCCGCCACTCAAAAAATTCACCGCCCCTAACACACATTGGCAAGTCGACCGATATCACAATTGCGAATTCTGTGCGTATACCTGCTCTCGTACGAACACGCCTACATATTTGGGTAGTGGCATGCCGCTATTCTTACATACTTTTTCAGCGTTTTCCTCATGTTTCATTTACTTGACCCGCACTGTGTACACAACTTAATCGGACAAGTTCCTCATCAACATGCTCCACACTAGTGATCTGGTTCTTATCTCGCATTCTGTGGACATAGACTCGGTAAAACCTTTGCGCAATTTTGGCCCACACTACTGTCCAACTGTACTACTTCGCGCTTGGTGCTGCTAATCGTGCTATCATGTACAATATTGCAAAACGCTGATCATGCCTAAAAGGCGTGCCCCGCTCTGTCGAGAATAATATATTTATTTATAAGTAGACTGGGCGGCATTCCGTCTGAACCAGGTTTCCAGGCTGACTTGGTAGTTGAAATCGCAAAACGGACACCATTTCTATCAAAATGTACAGAAGACATGGACTGGCCACCCGGTAGTTGCAGGGCCTGAATGGTTGAACATATTTCTAAACACTGCGATACTTAAACTATGAGCTGCACATCACATAAAATTCTTGGGTCACTAGCAGTGTATTTTGGACTAACCTTTAGGGTAGGGATCTGTCGTCCATAGTTAAGGGTCCGAGAGCGCAGCAGCCGGGTGCGATTCTTAGCTAGCTTCGCACTATTTAGTGCGGCTATTTCTTGACTGGTTCGTTGCTGCTTAGGTCTGGCAGTGAGCTGATGTGCAATCTCGTTCGCTCTCATTATGTAGGCAAAATTGAAGATTTTGTTATAAGATCGTCTAAGCTGATGCATTTTGTTTTGCGCTCTGGTTTTTGTCACCCTTTTAGACGATTGCCTTATTAAAGGTGACATGGGCGCTAGAGAGTCGAGGCAGCGAAATAGTTCCTCAGAAAACAGCTCAGCCGAGCGATCCACAGAATCAGACATAAAGAATTCATCATCGTCATCATCATTATACACATCAGCTAGAGGTGGGAAAACACCGCTATTGTGCCGCCGTACATAAAGGAAATACATGGTTGGCGGCATCCGGTTTCGGATTTGCCTGTCACTGTGGCCAGCCACAGGACGCCTGCGCCTACAGAAGCACCATGGGTGGCTTGCGCTGCACCAACCACACAACCCATATCCAGTGTAAACCCGAAGGAATAAGTCCGGGAGGCATGTGGATGGAGCCACGTTCCATCGACGGAGCCGGCCCACACTCCTTCAAGGGCAAACACACAAGCACGCTGTATTTGGGAAGGCAAGCGCAAACAAGGCGGTGGCTGGACCGTAGTCCGCTCCACACTGAGTGCATGGAACCACTCTTGGAGCCTAGCACGACCACAAGGACCGTGCCCCCCGTCCCCTCCAGCAACGACCAACTGTCTACTCGAGCCAGTATGGACGAGGTAGTGCGTACTAGAAGGTAGGCACCTTGTCAACATGCACATCAAGCGCAGCCACATAGGGGATATCAAGCAACAGCCAATCACTTGAAACAACATAATGAAATAAAATAAACCCAATAATGCATACAGATACGGTGGCGTAACTCTTCGCTAAATTAGCATATGAAGTGATTTGGTTAGCAATGAATCCGCGATAAAGAAAAAGAATGTCCACAAGTTAGTTAAAAATGCTACAAACGCCACAAACTTACCGAAGATAAGCACAATTGGCGTAAACAACGTGGCCAGCTAATAGAAGACTATCCAGATAGGCAAAACAAACCAAATAAACTGGAATGAAATTTATGCAGCTGAAAGAGACCTAGTTTAAGTGTAAGTTGGTTTAGCCCAACTGAGGTGAAGAAGCATCAAGAATGCAACATCAGCCTCAGCATGGGACACGAAGGAAATACATACATCCATATAAAGCAATACACAAAGGAAAAATAGATACAACAGTTGCATGCCAGCTGAGCTATCAGCAACGGATAGGCATCGTTCCGGTAAGCTTCCAACCAGCTACTAGGCAAAAATATTTTCTTATTATGTTTTACCCTAGGAAATGAGATCGGACGAATACAGCAGGGGTTGTCCAATTAAGGAGTTGCATCGGGAAGTATACTACGTCTGGGTCTGTTTCTGTCGGGTAGGCATGATGTTGCTTTAAGTATGCCGAGCAATGCACTAATCTGCGATCATTACCGGGAAACTCCCGGCCGACTGACACTCGCGTTGATGGGATGCCTAGAGTAAATATTAGGTCGAATATGTTTCGCCCTGGTTGGAGCAGATACATGTTACGTCCAGCCGCCTAACTTGATACATGCTAGTAGACCAGCATACTTTGTTGGCGCAGCAGATGAGAACCAGTTTAACCCAGGCAGGTTGAACTCTCCTGCAACCAGTTTGTGTTCGCAGAAAAAGTTTGATACTTTCGCAAAAGTAACCGTAAGTGCGTTGCCACCGTCAACTGGAGTAGCAGGTGGCCTATAGGTGCATCCAAATAATACCGTCGGTTCCAGGATATCAGTAGTTCTTCATACTGAATCCACCGCCTCAGCCGCTTTCATGGTTTTGGACATTTTTGTTGGGTAAGTATTTTTAACGTAAAGGGCGCACCCGCCCCCAACTTTATGCACACGAGATGGTATAAACAGCTGATAGTCAGGGAGTGAGTTGTCCTCCTCTGAAGCATAAGGGGAAAGCATGTTTCCGTAACAAATATTGCATCAGTATCGGCGAGGACAGAGAGAGGACGCAAGATATGCATTTTATTGTTTAGGGACCTAACATTTATAAGTAGAAGTGAGAAAGCACACCTGGGGTCTTCAAGCTTTACGGATGACTAGAGGAAGCCGTAGATAATTACTTTGATAGCTGCAGTAGTTGTAGGAAGTGAGTGCGAAGACATGGCAGTGGGTAGTTGGGCGAGGAGGAGTTTGGTGCCGGGATGAGTCTGTCCTGGCTTATCCCACCTGTTCTAAAAAGTGCGCAGGTTGCGGGGTAGGAAGCAGTGGACCTTTAGGACTTAGTATCTGGACCGGCGGAATAAATCTGAGGGATGTAGCACGTGTACAACAACTTGGATGCGCATGAAGTTGAGCGGAGCTGTGTAGGTTACCAAACGTAGTGCTCGTTCTAGGTGAATTGGTTGTGGTGGTTGTACGCAGTGCCGTCCCACAATTATCTGGGGTATGATTTGGTGGAGTCCGTCTTGTTGGGTCGAAATACAGCTACCATGGCTTGATATCATTGCTGAGTTGTTCACAATTTAATGTTGTAGTCCGCAATATCCTACTATTGTCTGTTCTCAGTTTGATTGGGGCTAGGAGTTTACGGATCCTGTTGGCCATCCTCTCAACTTGTACCGAATTTTCCGCAATACCGTTAACCTTAACGATTATGCTCTTAAACTCGCCCGTCGATATGTCACCCGGAACACTAAATGCAAGTACGCTGGACACCACATTGTCCAAACCAGCCTGCGGCGATTGCTTGCCTACGGATCTTGATATAGGTAATGCATGTGTTGGTGATATAACTACGGTAGCTGAACGACTAGGTGTGTTTTATCTGCAAGCCTGTTTGGCATTGGGAGCCTCCGTAGGTTTGGACACAAGGCTGTCTAATCGGTTAGATGTCGCTGGTAGTTACTTGCTGGATGTGCTGGGTTCTCGTTGACGACGCCTGTTTTGATGTTAAGACTTGTCGCAACCCAACCTGTGCTTCTTTTCAGCGGTCCGAACGTAAATTGGCTCAGCAGTGTTGCATTGCGAAGTTGTTCATGGTTAGCTATGAGAGTACGCAATACTGCCTCATCCTTAGCGTTCAGTTTGATGGGAGCCGCAAATTGGGTTACAAGCTTAGTCGGTCTTTGAACCTGCAGTGCATCCGCTGCAATGCCATTAACCGCAATGATTACACGCCTAAATGCGTCCACCGTTATATCGTATGGAACAGTGAACACTAGTGCGCTACACAATCCATTCCCGCACGCAACATTATATGGTGCTGGGGTCTCAGTCATAAGTACTGAAACACGGCGGACCCGCGTTGGTGATAGCAGTGCATCACTTGGTGTAACGCATTTGTGTGTGGAGGTGATGCCACTTGAACTGAAGGATACCCTTGTGCTGCCAATGTACATAGGCAAAGGAAGCATGCAAGGTTGCGCGATTTATCGTGGCATCAACTGGATGAGCGGTGTGGGCAAGGTGAGTGCTCGAATTCTGCTCAACCGTCTCATCAGTCGGATTGTGGAATCTAACGTGGCGGAAGAGCAATGTGGATTCCGTTGGGGGCGCAGCACTACAGACATAGTCTTTGCGGCTCGTAAGTTGCAGGCGAAGTGCCGAGAACGACAGCAGCCATCGTACTCGCTTTTTGTTCATTTCACCAAGGCGTTTGATACGGTGAACCATGAGGCATTGTGCCTGGGGTTGGTTAAGTTTGGCTTCTCGCGTAATTTTGTATGTTTAGTTGTATCCCTGCATAGCTGTATGCGGGCGAGGGTGCAGCTGAGTGGAGATACTTCGGATGGTATTGCAGTTGTCACTGGTGGGAAGCATGGCCGTGACTTAGCTCCTTCCCTGTTTAATATATATATTCATAACGTGACGCCTTGTGATTTTGATGCGAATGGTGCTTACAGTGTTCGTGTGGTGAACCGTATTGATGGTGGGTTGCTGAACGTCCGTCGTTTCAGTGCGCGTACACAGGTCTTTATGACTACTATACGTAGGTTGCTGTTTGCTGACGAATGTGCGTTGCTTGCACATAGCGCGGATGATTTGCAGCACATAACTATTGCATAGGCTTAGACAGCGGCCAAATGCGGGCTCACCATCAACACAAACAAAACTGCCTCTCTCTTTCAGCCCACACCGGAGGTTCAATTTTCAATATTGCTTCTAATCCGTCTTGAGGTTGAAGCATTGGAACCCACCTCCTGCTTCTGCTACCTTTGGAGTGTGATGTCGACTGATCACCGGCTACACCTTGAGTTGCGTATCCGCGTCTCGAAGACTGCGGCGGCGGCATTCCGCAGGCAAGACTACCGAGTGTGGAACATCCATCAGCATACTGTTGGCACAACGCCGTTGGTGTACAAATCCATGATGCTGCCTGCGTTTCTTAACGGCACTGAAACCTAGAAGATGTACCGGCGGGATGCGCGCTATCTCCAGCGGTTCCAAGAACAGTAGTTGCGACAGATTGTGCGCAGTTAATTGTACGACAGAGTTGTGGACACGAAAAGGTTGTGCTGCAGTGGAATGCAGGCAGTGGACTGCGTACTTTTGCTGAGACATCTGGGTGGCTCGGTCATGTGAAGCGTATGGATTCGACTCGGATACCGAAACAACTATTATATGGTCAACTGAGTATTGGGAAGCGGCATGTGGGGAAAGCAAGGTTACGTCAACAGGACATGATCAAGGTGAGCCTCTCACGTTCTAATCTTGATTGCAGATCATGTGAATCGAAGGCGGTTGATCGGCATGCATGGCGCGGTCTGATCACGAAGGCAATTGCCTAGGTGCGGGAGAAAACCCCCTACATGCAACAGAGAAGCAGCAGCTGCAGAAGCGTAAGGAACCGATGGGTTTTACTCCCTCCACATCGAGCGCACGTTGCTGTAGCACATGCGGTCGCGAGTGTCTTAGACAGCCGAGCCCAGTATGGCATGAGACAGGCCACCCGCGATCACCATAGAAGCAACGCCGGGTCCCACCCAGAACCTAGGCAGAACCGGTGTAGCGTTTGTAAGTACGGTGTATTCTGTTTACTCACCGCGTGTTTGCATTCTGAGTCCCTTTATTTCAGGTGGTGGTTTTACAATTTTGCCCTATTGATTTTCTTTCTCCTATTAACATACTTGTACTTTCTTCTACAAACCTTGCACCACGTTGATGCTATTTGTAGTTAATTTCGATAACATTTTCGCTTTTGTGGCATTTTCTTAAAAAAATATATGTTTTGATATCTGGAACTGACCGAGAATTCCTCCGCAAACAATTTCTTTTAGGCCTATTTTGTGTAGAGATGCCTCCGTATCTGTATGCATTATCGGTTTATTTTATCGCACCCCGTCGTTTCAAATGATTGGCTGTTGCTTGGTATTCCCGGTGTGGCTGTGCTTGATATACGTTTTGACAGGGTGCCTACCTGTTTATTACCCACCATTTCGTCCATACTGGTTACAGGAGACAGTTGGTCGTTGTTGTAGGGGACAGGATGCGCGGTCATTTCGGTCATGTTAGGATCAAAGAGTGGTTCCATGCAACCAGTGTGGAGCGGACTACGGTCCAGCCTCCGCCTTGTATGCGGTTAATTCCCCAAATACCACGTGCTTGTTTTTGCTTGTGAAGGAGTGTGGGCCGGCTCTGTTGATGAAAGTTGACCCCCATCCACATGCCTCCCGGTCTTATTCCTTCGGGTTTACAATGGATATGGGGTGTGTGGACGGAGCTGTGAGTGGTGCAGCGCAAGCCCTCCATGGTGCTTCTGTAGGCGCAGGCGTCCTATGTCTGGCCACAGTGGCAGGCGACTCCGAAACCGGATGCCGTCAACCATGTCGCAGATATATTGTAATAATATGGGCAAGGTTAAAGCAACGTTATATATAAATACTTGTAGGTCCTTAAACAAAATTCCATATAATATATATATATATATATGTATAACTAGAAGTTTGTCTAAGTACATGTACATACGTCTACTGGGAAAGCAATACTAGCGCATGTACATACAATTGGCGGTATAGATGGAAACATTTTGGTGTTACTCAACCCAACACTGGCACCCTAGTGTTGGGTAGAGAAACACCAAAATATTTCCATTGCACATTCCGTCCTTGTGATCGGAATGGCCGAGGTCAACCTCAAGTGAACCGAGGTCGCAATAGAGGTTGCTTGTAGCAACCCAACCACACAGCGGATACTGCAATTCCAACTTTGAATTGGCGGTATATTTCATTAATGGAATGTACATTTACGTTTGCAAGTGTGACGTATATTGAGAAAGTTGATAAAGCTTCCGTCGTTTGGTAACT
>OX104061.1:2878250-2988286 GCA_944474145.2 Dicrocoelium dendriticum | reverse complement strand
AAGTGAATGGCTGTTGTTTGATATCCCCGGTGTGGCTGCGCTTGATGTGCATGTTGACAAGGTGCCTACCTGTCTATTACCCACTACCTCGTCCATACTGGCTCCAGGAGGACAGTTGGTCGTTGCTGGAGGGGACGGGGTGCGCGGTCTTGTGGCCGTGTTAGGCTCGAAGAGTGGTTCCATGCAGTCAGTGTGGAGCGGACTACGGTCCAGCCACCGCTTGTGTGCGGTTGATTCCCCAAATACAGCGTGCTTTTGTTTGCCTGTGAAGGAAGTGTGGGCCGGCTCCGTTGATGGAACGTGGGTCCCATTCGCATGCCTCCCGGCCTTATTCTTCGGGTTTACACTGGATATGGGGTGTGTGGTTGGAGCTGTGGGTGGTGCAGCGCAAGCCATCCATGGTCCCTCTGTAGGCGCAGGCGTCCTGTGGCTTGGCACAGTGACAGGCAAATCCGAAACCGGATGCCGCCAACCATGTGCCCCACGCTGAAGCTGATGCTGCATTCTTGATGCTTCTTCACCGCAGTTGGGCTAAACCAACTTACACTTAAACCAGGTCTTTTTAAGCTGGATAAACTTCATCTCGCTTTATTTGGTTTGTTTCGCCTCCCTGAATAATTTTCTATTAACTGTCCACGTTGCTTAAACTAATTGCGCTTATCTTCGGTAATTTTTGTTGCGTTTGTAGTATTTTAAGTAACTTGTGGACATTTCTTACTTATCACGGATTTGTTGCTAACCAAATACTTCATATGGTAATTTTGCGAAGAGTTATGCCACCGTATCTGTATGCATTATTGGATTTATTTTATTTCAGCTTGTCGTTTATAGTGAATGGCTGTTGTTTGATATCCCTGGTATGGTTTGCGCTTGATGTGTATGTTGTCAAGGTGCCTACCTGTCTATTACCCATTACATCGTTCATACTGGCTCCAGGAGACAGTTGTTCGTTGCTGGAGGGGACGGGGTGCACGGTTCTTGTGGCCGTGTTAGGCTCGAAGAGTGGTTCCATGCACTCAGTGTGGAGCGGACTACGGTCCAGCCACCGCCTTGTGTGCGGTTGATTCCCCAAATACAGTGTGCTTGTGTTTGCCTGTGAAGGAGTGTGGGCCGGCTCCGTTGATGAAACGTGGTTCCCATCCGCATGCCTCCCGGTCTTATTCCTTCGGGTTTACACTGGATATGGGGTATGTGGTTGGAGCTGTGGGTGGTGCAGCGCAAGCCATCCATGGTCCCTCTGTAGGCGCAGGCGTCCTGTGGCTTGGCACAGTGACAGGCAAATCCGAAACCGGATGCCGCCAACCATATATGTTGATGAAACGTGGCTCCCATCCGCATACCTCCCAGTCTTATTCCTTCGGGTTTACATTGGATATGGGGTGGGTAAATGGAGCTGTGGGTGGTGCAGCGCAAGACATCCATGTTCCCTCTGAAGGCACAGGCGTCCTGTGGCTGGCCACAGTGATAGGCAAATCCGAAACCGGATGCCGCCAACCATATACGTAAGCCATAACAGAGATTGTATAATCCCAGCTTTACCAGCTGCTCAATGCCATGGAACTGCCTCCGTCTGGGATGGGACGAAATAACCAACAAAAACTTACCTGGGCCATGGCTTCACTTCCATTCTAACCATCTGCACCCAACCACCGACGTCCAGTGAGTGTAGCTGGACACGAATTCTTCGCTTCCCGGCAAATATACATAATGAGAGAAGATTTCACGTGGTTCTGTAAAGGATCAACACATCATATTCAACAAGAATATTTAGTACCCGACCTACCAATGGACAGGACCCAGGAACGCAATAGGCAACCAGCCATGGCATCAGCCAGCAGAAAAATGGGACGCAACCTGACTGCAAATAATCGAGCAAACAAACGTTCAACAAGAAACATAGCCAGTTACAATTTGCAATTTAATGGATTGGCGGCAGTGTTGCAGGACGTGGTGGGTTTTCACCTGGCAAGCGTTCTCCCTATAAAAAGCCACAAATGTCCGTTTAACAACATTGGAACGTGACGTATGTGACTCGCTACCGAATAAAGTCACAGCCCATAACTTCACACTGGCAGGTCAACTAGCGTCACAATTCTAGATAGGATCGTTACACTGGAACTTCTACATCTGTATATACTGTTGTCTTTTTACTTCCTACGATACGTTGACCTTTACCTTACTTGTGCACAAACTCACTATTGGCATATATCTCTTGAGCCTGCTCTTCCATTACCTTCCAATGGATCATTCAGGATCCTCAATCTATTATTAGCTGAGGTCCCGTATCTCACGACAGCCAAATTACTGTTTTGCATTTTCACCATTGTACACATCCAATCATGGACATATGAGCAATTATCTACTGTCACTGTTACTTTTGCCATAAAATGGTTGTACAGTTATACATATCTGATCATGCCTCCATGGGCTTGCCTCGCATAGTCGAGAATGAAATATTTATTTATTTTATTTATGTAGCGCGACGCTTAGAGAGCTGGTGCATCGCAGAATAATGGTTCAGTCCAGCCATGCCCTCATACGTCATTGACTTGCGCGCGGTGCTACCGTGAGAATTGTGGGCTTGATATGGATCAATTATACGGTGGCAAATTATTATGTATGTTTCCAGTTCGATGGATACGTTCGAACCGAAAGGTTGTCATCGCTTGCCCGCTTACAGTACGCATAAAGTGTAAAGTTTGACACTTGGAATACAATGCTCAACGATTGTCCCTCGTATGACCACATTGGCCTATGCATTCGAAGCGATAGTTTCCTGTAAATTCTGCGGTGTTAACAATCCCAAAATTAACCGACTAGAAGCTAGCAAAACGTTGACAGTTAATGCTCCGCTGTGCGGCTTCGTAATGAGAGGGAGCATAGTTATAGTTCCAGTTGTTCCTCAGCCATACTGCATGTACCGGGCTTATGAAAACGCACGTACTAAAAGAATGGAATGCGGAAGCGCTGCGAGGCCTATCAAAAGTTTCATTGCATGTATCAAATCTGGTGCAAAGACGAAGTAAAGCTTAAACCCAACACGAATAGCACGTCAGTGTATAAGTATAGTACATCAGAAGGAAATCAGCGCATAGCGGCAAGCGGTTTATGAGCACCAAATGGCTGCATCCGGAGCCGTTCGATGCATATTTTTATCAAATAGCTTATGGTGACAACATAGTACATATGGGTATGTACAAACGTTGGAATACTTTGACATCTGCTAAACAACGCGAACACTGTTTGGAATGTCGCACGTTTGACACTGGGCGACGGGACTTAGCTGAGTTCACCTGTAAATAGCAAAGTTTGCGCATCAATCGTGCTTTGAGAACGTGCACGTACCTCGGGTAACTGATGACCGGAACGATGGGCGACAGGGAGAGCCAGAAGTGGACACTACAGCACATTCACCAGCTTTGCGATCTCCCCATCATCAAGGCGAAACAGACTGTACATGTAGACGGCAACAACTCAGTGCTCACTGTTTCACTGTTCAAGTAGCTTAGTTATCCTTCTACCTAGCAGTTGCGTCCTTCCTGCTATATCGGTTTCTTTCAAATATGGATGCCCAAGGATTAAGGCTGTTATGTCGAAAAGTTGAAGTAAACATTAACAGTTCGTATTCGGTACTTGTATTCATGCCCGCGAAATTCGCTGTTAACCTGACCTCCAAACAAAATCCATACATGCTTTTCGTACCACTGACCATGAAGTCTAATATAACTCTATCCAGTTTGTAATAGCTCACACTTCGGTTTGGATAAACCCATGTGTATACGTTGTATTCGAACTGCTATTGGACACGGAAAACCCCAATCCATATATATGTAAATCAAATAAATTCGACGAGGATATTTCTACCTAATTTGTACGACCAAATTAGTGCAAGGAAACGGCGAATGTGACTCGCCACTGAATAAAGTCACTGCCCAGAACAACCTACTGGCAACTCGACCAGAATCATTATTCAATATTGTCCCGACACTTTTAATAATAAGCTACACCATGGCTATATGTATCGTCTTCATTACACATGTAGTGCCCTGACTGTTTACACTACGCACGCTAGAATTCTACGTTTCGTCATTCATTGAAGACTCTATCCTTCATGACTACTTACACAATTTCCGCAGCCTGTACAATCTTCGGCTTACTGCCGATTACCCTCATAGCAACGTGTTTGTTGCGAAGCAATATTGCATGTAAATATTGATCATGCCTTGCTTGGTGTGTCTCGACAAATTCGAGAATAAACTATTTATTTATTTATTTAATATAACCCTATCAGAAAATGAAGGAGGAGATTTTAGGACTAACTCCTGTTGATAACAGGTGTTGCGAAGCCTAGTCAAATTTTGTTCAGTGTGAATTCCGTGAAATACTACAACGCGTGGTTTTTCAGGTGCAGGAGTAGGTCCTATTGCCGCTAGCATAGAAGCACCATGAGTACTCTCGCATTCAATTCACTAATCCAGGCCAATAATACGGCTATTTTGTACGCTTGCCTGTGTGACACGTAGGCTTACATTTTAGTAGTAGTTTCTACTACGGCTCCCAGGTTTGTCTGCGCCTTATGTGAACGTTGGCAAGGTGCATATCCGTCTATGACCCATTGCCTCGTCTATACTGGCTCCAGGCGTCAGTTGGTCATTGTTGGCGGGGAGGGCTGCACCGTTCTCGTGGCGCTGCTAGGTTCACATAGTGGTTCCGTCCTATGTGGAACAGGCTACCATACAGCCACCACCATGGGTACGCCTGGTGTGCATGATTTCCCAATTAGGCGGGAATACTTCTGTTCTGCTTGTTACACGTGTGTGGGCCGGCTCCGTTTTTGAAACGTGGCTCCCAGTCACATGTCTCCCAGTCTTATTCCTTCGGGTTTACAACGAATATGGGGTGTGTGCGTGGACTTGTGCGTGGTGCAGCCCTAGCCGAATATGGCCTTCTGTAGGCAGAGGTGTCTTGTGACTGTTCTCATGGTGTTCGCAGTGACAGGCGAAACCGGATACGGACGCCGCCAACTCATCTAAGTAAGCAATAATCGGATCCATGTCACAACCAAAGAACACTGAATAACTTGCTGCTTAATAATACAGGATCAGCTATGTTCAATGTTTAACGAAGCTTATGGTCTACGTAGTAGTGCCTGGCGTGGTAGTACACGCACGCGTGCATTTTGGTAATCTGTTATGGGCGTAAATGAAGCGCCTGCAACACAACGGTTAACTAACACAAGCTACCAGGCGCGCACTTGCTAATTTCGCCGTGCCGATGCTGTATGTAATGGAATGCGAAGCGTAGCGCAGGACCCACTTCGACCACAACCGAGCGAAAATAATGGATTAATAAGAATGGTTTTTCATTGGTGTAAGGAGAGACATTTGAGGAAACTCCAAACACAGTCCTCTGAGCTGAGAGCCTTTGAAGCTTTTATGACAAGCAAATCGACAATACTGAAAAATGGTCGCTTGTTTGCGGTCAGGGCATATAAGGGTTATGCTTATGGATCCGCAGTGTAATAGCCCGGCAGAGAATGTGATTGCCGACTAAGGAGCCATCCAGTTTCTAAGGTCTATTTAGTTCAGCGCATGCAAGCCTATGCGTTGGCACCAGTGTCTTATGAAGATTCAACACAAGGCCATATGACAGAAGGTTGCCCTGAAAAGGTCCGTGGGGACGTTCACTGATTAATGGAAACGTAAAGGCGGTTAAAAATGCGGACAAACCAAGCGCTTGTGAACGTCGTAGGTGACAGTTTTGATACCTGAGTAACGCTTTTGCCACCTGCAGAGTGGGAGGTAAAGCGCGGAAACATGGGAAAGCGTCGACTATTTGAAAAGTAATTGATTGGTGCAGCACCATTCTCCGGTAAATATGGGTGGCACCGCCATGCGCAGACGGAAAACAGCGTGCTAATTTCGAACATGAAGGTAAACAAGAGCAGCTGTAGATAACGTACTGCAACATTAACGTGTATCAGGTACTCGCACACGTACAGCCCTCCATATGGGTATTTATTAGGGAACTCATGTAAAAGGTACAGGAATGCGTTATATTGCAAATTTCCGGCGACAGGCAGGTAAGCTGGTGGGCACGTGGCAAAAGGACATGGTGCTGTATAAATGCATATTCATGCCAACGTGACGGGTGCTTAGTATGCCCATATAACTGTCACAGGCGCGACACTATTGTCGGCACTCAAAGAGACTCCATTGGCGGATACGCTTGCCCCCATGACCAATGTATATGGAAGTATTATACGTCCCACAACTGGCACGGTCTAATCACACATAAACAGGTCTCCATTTCGGCTATACTAGCATAAGCTTATGTAGGTCTAACAGAAGAATATTCTTGTTGCAGTTAGCAAAACCTTTGCTAGGTGGCTACTTTGCCCATGTATGGCCCATGACACGGGCATTAATATTACCAAGATATAAGGCTTTATTATTAGTTCCACCCGACTTCAATTCGCGTTCGTAAGTAAGTTATCTATGTCCTATAATATTCGTCTCATTTTAGTGACTAGCGTATGGGATGTTGTTGGTTCCCCAGGCGTTCACAACCGGCGTTTATTGAGCGCAGGTTGGCGCCACGACAGGGTAAAATGTACCGCGGCTAAAAAAATACTTTAGGCCACCACCGCCTCTGTGGACGCCGTTTACTGTGCCTATACAAGTTGCTTGGCTGCTGTCTCAATATCGGTACTAAGGATGTAAAAGCGGTCGACCTCACATGTCTTCTGTTACACTCAACCGAAATCAAAACAACAGTATTGCAAATAAAAGTTTAGTAGAAGCAATGGCAATAGTACATCGGCAGTTCACACTGGGTACCGATCAACTGTTTAGTTTTACGCAGTCGCTTTTGAACCGATCAATAAGCATCGCTGGTTAGTCGGGAGATGGACACTCACGCACCAGCGCGCACAATGCAGCTCCACATGCTAGGTAGTGTATCATGACCTTGACGCGTCCAACGTCTGTATCATCTACCTGACGTGCTTATTAATTATTCTATGTAGGTGCCACAACAGCGGCATGATAATGGCCGATGGCAAAGTACCTAACATAAGCGCTGGTCATTTCCACCAAGAGTAGTGATTTAGGGGCCTACTGAATCGATAACATGCCATAATCCCTAAGAGCGATTCCACTGAACTAGGCTAACGTAAGTCAATAAGAATCCTGCATAGAAGGGATTTTATTACTGCCCTCGGTAAAGATAGCCGCGGGTCACATGTAATCTTATTTTTTGATCATCGCACGCAAATGTTTGAGATTCCATTTTGCTGCATAATTACTAAAGAATGGCAGCAAATGCAACACAAGCTTCTGTACCGTGTCAAAATATTGACTCAATCAAGGAGAGCCTTTATTGCGCGCGTGGCCCACAACCCGCAAGGACTGTGGAATGGTGTATTGCAAATTGTGCCGCAAGCACACATGAAGACATAATACACAGTCGTAAAGCAAGATTGGCTTACAGCTTCAAGGGGTACTAATGCACATCCAGGTAGTCAGGGTGGATCTTTCGCAAAGTATATACCTAGGAGACGAATATTTAGAAATAAAATTGCCAGTGGGTTTGGTGACAAACACCTGATCATGTACCATGTCATTGTCAAGTCGAAACCTGTGACGAGAGAGCACAATGACGAGGACAACCTAGAAGAGGTCAACTTCACCAATGCAAACATTTTGCTCAGACAAACTCACCCTCAGTTATTACCCGATATGAGGCGAAGTCAATTTCTGTTACACTTTCTTGCTGCATTCCGCTGGTTCGCGGAGAGTTGGAATGCGTGCTTCACGTCACCAGCCATCAACTGCGTAAGGTTGCCTGCCAGAAATTAGGCAGTGCTATTTTAATGGTGTTTGCAGAATGATAGTGGTGACGCATTTGGGTACACTACAGTGGTGCCACACAGAGATGGTAAAAGGTCACATGATAACCAATATTTAACGGAAGCGGGTACTCAACTTATAAGACATTAGTGTTTTTAATGTTCAAACCATTCACAAATATTCCCGACCCTTCGGGTGAGTGTGTAAATCGCTGGTAACCCACAGAAAGGAAACACTAAGAACGGGTTTGTGCCTTGTGAAAAGTGGGACATCACGTACGCCGAAGCAGGATTGCAACGTGCAAACAAGCAGCTGCTCCGAAGCTGCGCAGTAACGGTCTTGCTAGGGACAAAATCAAGCACGGCTCTTTTTTGGTACATGCAAGGTTTCATCGGAGATGCAAGTACGGAGCAGGGCGTCACCTTTGGATGACAAACAGCTAAAACAAGGGAGTCTATTTACTTACTGATTGTGGATTGGACGACAAAATAAGGTAGGTTAACTAAATGGGGAGACTGGGGCGCCAGGGTAGCCATTGAATGGGTAAGTGTAGGTAAACCTGGTGTCAGGAGTTACGCAAATTGATGGTTTGCAGTTGTTGTCGATTGGTACGAAATAGGCGATTGCTTCTGCGACCTAAAAGTGGTATGGCACAGCGAAACCTGGACCGCAAAAAGACCAATGTGGTTTCGGTGCAAATGTAAAGAGTGCACAATTACTGTAGGTAAACCTGAAATAAAAACAATGGCTTATGAATGGTGGAGGCCGTGACGCACCAGCAAAAGAGGAATCCGGGTGGCGCATGTCTATTGGCCGGCTAACCGCCAAGTGAATACATGCTGTTCACATACGTGCAGTTATGCGGATGACATGCGCAATGGACCACTGTAGGTGGATATCATTTGAAATCCATACGTATGGATAATTGTACTCAGAGGCTGTGTGGTCCCGAGACAATCTGTTCCAATGCAGTCCGAGTTTACTAGTGGGGTAAAGGGCTCAAGGGTTTGACTGCGGGATTATCGTAGATGAACCAGTTGACTTGGATACTGAGGATGGTGACCACAGGAAACCACGTGTTAGCTGTATTATGTGTTAAAAACCTATCAGTCAGCAAGACGTGCGGAAGCACTTACACATATCTGCCAATGACTCCTACGACAGCGTACGATAACTGGCAACTATCCGTAACAACTCTGCTGGGGTTAATTACCCGCAGGCGCCTAAATAATTGAGCCTCCCATACGGTGGCTTAAAGGAACAGCCCACAAGAACCGTCGCCTGCAGCGTGTTAACCGGGTGAACAAACTTTGTCGTAGTCTGTAATAGCAGCAGAGACGTCCGGGGCAAACAACATTACGATGGACAATTTTATGTCACATTAGCCTTTTGACATAAGTGACAACGAGTTTTGCATTACTCGAGGCTGGTTGGACAAGGTTAACTTCACCTTGTAGTCAAGGCACTCGCAGGCGCTGCCTGCAGTCCGTTCGAATCTAGCGGTAGCGCTTGTGGGTGCATGGAGAAGGAGCAATGTTGGCGCGCTATGCCGTGGTTCAATGGTTTACGTGCCTCGGCGAGCCATTGAGCTGTACTTGGTAAAACTTCATATCCACTCATACGAAATGTGTCAATGGTTAGGGGCCAGAAAAGCTCAGCCGCCTTGCCATCCAGCTCGGGTGTTAGCATAAGGGTGGTTCTTTATTTTCTAAAACAGAACACTTGCAGTCCACGGCTGAACACGTTGCTTGCAATCAGGCGTTTGAACCAATGGCTTTGGATGAGTATTTTACCGTTCTCCTGTTTAACTTCTGGCGACCTGACAGTACACTTCTTACGAAATACAATGATCCCTAACTCAAACAAACACAGGACATTCCGTCCAATGACATATAACATACATATATAAAGTTTAACGCGCAATCATTATTCTGTCGTTATTTATCAAACTTTCAATAATCCTTTTAAGCCTAGGCTGTTCCCAGCATTGTTGCATAAAGCCTATTCAATTTGGCTGTAATCACCCTTACTCAGTGTGTTTGTTCTCCGCCAATTCAATTAACAATTTATTCAGTAATCGTTGGTCACTTACGGATATTAGCTCTCAATTTGTCATCGCTGCCTACACCCCCACAAAATGTAGGAAGGAAGGACTTCGAAGTTAACCTCGTTTGGAGCCTACCGGCTCCCAGCTTTGAGGCCCTTATATTTGGACGTTCGTGGAAAGGATTATTTGTCATACGACTAACTATGAAAAACGGTTGATTTGCGTGGTCGCTAACACCGAAGTTTGGTCAGCTAGCACTGACGATATAGGCTTCCTCCTAACGTGCGTCCTGCTTTTTGCACCGGTAAACAAACAAACTCCCCGGTACTTCGATTTTTGTGCTGTATACAATGTCCATGACTAAGTCATGGAATTTAGCGGTGGTCCAAATGGGACAAGATTTGTCCGGCCGATCACCGATTGGTGCTGGGGAACATGCAATGCTAGATCGATAAGCTCAGTAGCAATACAGTTTGAAACAGCTTCGCAGGAGAGTTCCTGCTAGTAGAGGTCGGGACAATTAAAGTTCCCTAACATTAAGCACCTAGAAGTCCAAAGTCTAGGGATAACATCTATTAGACCAACTTCAACGTTATCGAGGCATCAAACGACCAGCACAAATATATGTTGCACGGATGCAATATAAAAAGAAACTGATGACGCGGTAAGTATACTGCGTAAGGACATTAAGGGTTGCCTTGACCTACAAACCAACGCCACCAATGTGACGATCGGAGATGCGCCCACATCGAGTAGTACGTACTTTGGTAAGCACAATACACTCTAAATAAATAAATAAATGATATATTTCTCGACATGCGAGACACAGGCAGACTACGAGCCTGATCATGTGGTACAACAAAATCGGGTAGTGGAGAGGGATATTCAGTGATCTATTGTGTTCACATAGGAATGTTTCAGTGCTAAATCAATTAAAAAAAGTAAAGGAGTAGGAGTAGAGAAGTGGGTAAGATAAGTGGATACGCAGATGTGCCAGTGAGTTTGTAATAACTCATACTGCATGAGTGTGCTGCATTTTTTCGGAAGCATTTATCCATAGCCTCGGGAGATCGGCCCAATCCTGGCCAACACTGGAAGGAGAGAAATAAGCAAATAAAAGTGGGTGGACGTCCAGTAAGGTGAAATGCTAGATTTCCGTCCGACGTTGTTCGATTCAGATTGTACAAGTTTCACTGGTAACTGATAAGCTCAGGAATATACATGCTTTATACAGAAAAGGAGAAGAATTTTCGGAGGAGATAGTAAGATAGCTCCAGCAGTTGTCGGAGATCAAAATGGGAAAAATTGGTGATGCGAAATAATTTTGTATGGTACTGGGAAATGTTGTATGTACGCATGGTATTTTTCAGGGAGGGAGAGAAAACTGTACGCAAAGTAAAGTAAGTTAACTGTCTTTCCAACTGTTCAGCTGTGTGCGGTAAGAGGAGAAGCTGATTTCGTTGAGGGGATTTGTTCAGAGTGAATGTAAGCGTGGAAGATCATGGTAGGTTTTCGGAAGGTGTTATCAAATGGATCCAGTCCAAAAGCAGCAGGATTAAATCAACATTGATTTCGCTGAGCACGTAACACAGCAGCTCGTACCTAAGGGAGGGGTCCAGGGGAAAAGATAAGTAGAAAATAATTAGCGTTGCAGAACAAATGCGAAATAATTTGCTTGAAAGGAACTCTAGGGCACATTTCCGTCTTAGTGAGTGTGAACTTCATTGTTAATCAGGATATTTTTGCCTTTAGAAAACACGTTATTGCTACTGATAAATTTGGGGAGGTCAGTAAGATCGGGCAACAGGAGAATGAAAAGATCCCCTGATATTGATACTATATCCATCTTGCTCCTATTTCGTATGGGGATTCACTTGTCAAGGTAGGTTGCAATATACCGATCGCTGTTTCGACGTTTAAATAGGAATGTATAACGTGTGGGAACTTCATCCCTGACTGGATTGCACGTATCTCAGATGGAAGCCTCTTACACAATATGGAGTATCGATTTAGGAAAAAGTTGTCAGACAGTTTCGTTCGTGATCTTTTCACTTTTACTTTATTGTGATTGTTATTTCTGGTGCGATAATTTGATAATTCTAGGTGACGTCGGTGAAGTACGAGATATCAGGGAAAGTAAGAACATCCAAATGGCAGTCTTCAATAGCGGTATCCAATTCGCACAGCTCCTTTCGCAGGCTATGCAATTTATAGAGCACTGTTAGGTGTTTGTCGTCGTGAGCCCTAGGTCGTGCTCCACCGGAACACGTTCTGGAAGAGAGGAAATACACCGATAGTTCTGTATATGATACCTCAAAAGAAATCCTTGTTTTGGCTTCATGACGAGCTTCCATGTTGCACAGCCTTCAGCATTTTCAGGACAACCATCAATGGGAGAGCTGGGTACAATCTGACACCAGTGCTTTTGACCTTAAAGCAAACGGTAGAAGAACTTGGCGCACCCCTGGTGCGTATTGAGCAGAACTAAAAATGCGGGGCCAGATACAGCCTTTCAAGCGATAGGTTAGTGTTTCTGGTGTGCTTTTGTACAGTGACACCCAAAAAGCCTGGAGGTACCGTTTGTTACCGCATATTATAAATAACTGAACGTCATTTGGCACATGCGCTTTTGGAAGAACAGCAGCACGCAATGGCGATAATGGAAATAAAACTGCAATCAGTATGTTATTAGCAGCAACGCAGATAACTTACCGAAAGCTTTGCGAATGTTAGTTGTCTCTGATTAGCATCCGATATTTTAGACCCCAATCTCGTAAACGAAGCAACCTCGGGTGGCACAGCTGCAGCATACATGGAGGTAATGAGGATAGGGCATACGACTGACCTGCTATATTTGCCTTGGGATCTTCCACCTTTTTGACTCCACCTCCCATAACGAGAGTAGAAGCCTGTTTTTGTCCCTAGCTACCAGATAGAGCAAACACGGTATCTGAGTGTTCATAGCTGAAAGGATCGCTACTAAACCGTGCGCAGACAATAGACTGTGAGAAAACAGAAGCTGGGTCTAGCAACATGCAAGTAGCTTCCACTGCCTCCTGTTAGAAACCTAAGCACTCCTGACACTTTACCACCTAATCCAAGTTCATGTTAAGCGTACCCATCAGAGACATCAGGCTTTCCAGTGCCACCGATCTGCCAGATACATGCGTGTAACTCTCCGTCCTACGCACACAACGGTCAACACAACAATGTAGTATGTTTACGCTAGTAGCAGTAACGGCATACTGCATCGGATGCAATCCAGTACAGTCCACACGGAACAAACCGCATGGCATGCACCAGGAGGAGACTGTAACCTCTTTGCGACATTTCGCTTGGCTATATCTAACCAACTAGTCTTCGGAAAGACAGGAAGTTTATACATAGCACTCGACAACTATCTTGAAAGGAAGCAATAAGAAAATCGAATAAATGTAAGAGATAAGCAATGGTTGTGAACCGGTTTACGGTTTCTAGCTATACATTCGTCCAGGGGACCAGTCGGATTGACCAAAGGTGACACGTATGTATTGCAATGGATTTACTAAGTTGTATGGAGCGAAACAAAGTCGACGCGAACGCCAAGTGTGTATCGAAAGTTACTTTGCAAAGGTGCAGTTGCATAGCGAATAGGAAACCGGAGGCACCCAGGGCAGTTCTGCCGAGAGAAGAAAACCACAAGACATCAATATAAATGCGCACTTTTCAAATGATCAATGGAGCACAAGTGGCGATAGGTGGCTGGTTAGTGGTCAAAAGACGAAGCACGATTCAAGACTTCAGGCACCACTAAAAATCAGGAGCGGAGAGGATCCTGGGACAAAATACGCCTTTACTTAATCAGCGCCCCCTTTGTTTTGCCAATACGCGAGAAAAGCTCCCGGCGCTTAGACGTGATAATTATTCCTTGGGTTGGCTACGGAAAAAAGAGAAATAAGTAATAGTGAAAAATCTTTTGGATTCCGTGTATTTGCAATAGTTGGCTGCAGGTGGTTAGGGACTGCAATGAGTGTTTATAAGCATTCGGTGATCAGGAAAACCAGCTTTATCCAGGCCTCGGTTTAAGTCTATTAATGGTTGCGGAAAACAGCATCAATATCCGGTTTCCAACGATCTTATTTCTACTCGGCTCAGCTACGGGACAGTGCGAGCGTTTTCCTGAAAGTCTAAAAGCACCCGCCTCGACGACAGCAATCCTATGACCGTTGGAACTGGGTTAAGTTTTCATCCTGCTTGTAAGTAATATACCTCCAGTCAATTTTGAGCGCAAAATTACTCAGTACTTGGCGCTTGCAGTTTGACGTCGCGGTTGCCGGTTAGAGTTAGTTCACATCTTCCTACACGTGCGCAAAAAGCAAACGCCCCGAACGGCTAAACACAGCCATATCAGCTGCTATGATGACTGCTCGTAATGTCGCGCCAAAGTGATTTATTACCTATAGGAAACCACGCAAACAAAAACAGGATTTGAATTTGCCCATATTTATGTCACTAAATGAACCAATTTACCATGCACCAATTCCACGTTCAACCTTTCTTCATCACAAACAACATAGTTAAATCTGAGCCTAACGTACCACACAGCGCTGACCAGCTTATAAACCTAACTGCTTGGTTAGTATCCCGAGTCGATAGTACTGGGACCGTATCGCTTCACAATGGCGGGTATACTTATATATGGGTTGGGTCATATTCAGCGGTACATCACTCAGATAAATCCACGAAACTATTCTTGCTAGGAAAATAAACAGTGCGTAATAGTTTATTATAAAAAGGCAGGTCAGCCATTAAACTGTAAGGATAAATAATAATAAAAACTTAAGCTTAACTTCATTGTGCCCAAGTTAGTGATGGCAATATTGCGCGTAAAATACTACGCTTCTTCATTTTAAGCAGATTATGTATTAATAATGCTAGACTACTTATCAAAGTAAAAGAGCTAACAACCTGTACCGAGCGTATTCGATTGTTAGGTCCAATCTCTACCACAAAATACATTTTGAAAAGCATTTTTATACTTCGTGCAAGCGCACGCCCTGTAGTTTACATGAATTACATTTGTCGTCAGAAACGTGGTTACTTGGGATGCAAAAGTCAAAAATGCAGGAGAATGGTTGATCGAAATTCGATACTTTGTTCCGGCTGGGGACCTGCAGTAACGCAATCATTCCCTAAGTTGCCTTTGTAAAATATTATTAAAGTTATCTTAATTTCAGGCCTAGAGAACTTATGCAGCTTGCTTGTTCGAATATGTACTGCGAGTATTTGCGTGTAGCGCCCAAAAACATCACTGCTAATTTGGGTGCACCATTTCCTTTATGACCAATTGTACATTATTCTTTCATGTTTTAATCATTCTCACAGCAAGCTTGTCAGTTGACCTGGTTGTAATTTTCCACCTTCACGTGTTGCGCTTGTCGTGCGTCATCCGTCCGCGCCTTCTTGTAGCCCGTCGAATAATGCCGGGTGTGTCCGAATCCAATTGCTTTCTGGTGTCCGCGCTTAAATCCGCACACCGTTTAAGACTAGTATTTACTGGTCCTACTAATTAGCGACCCCGATTCACACGCGCAGCTTTACACTTTCTTCCTTGTTTGTATTTTTTGGAGGGTACGCCTTTTCTCTATTATTAATGTGTATGTAGTTGGTTCTCTCCTAATTTTAGTAGTTTGTGTTTTGAAATTTCCTTGATCTTCCCGATTCCCATGTCGAAAGTAGCATCTGAGTCGGTTCACAGGGTAAACGTGTTTACTTTGGCTGTTCCAGCTTTCAAGGGACACAATACACAGGTGTAGTTCACGCAATTTGAAATCGAACAGGAAATAATGGCATTCAGACTGACCGTTAGAAGTACAAGCAGCTCGTCCCATGCCTTACTTCTTCGGTTGGGACACTGGTTGAGGGCATTCTACTTTGCCTATCGAATAAGACAAGATATAAAACCACGAAGCTCGCCATTGTAAAAGTGCTCGATTTGAACACCGCTATGGTCTCAAAATTAGAGATACCAAGGCATCGGCGTTGCACCGCGAAATTCAGCTCATCGCTTGTCTAGTATTGTTGTGCGAAGAAGGGACAAGGGAAGTGTGCTTTTCAGTCTCCCAGCGCCATTGTCGGTATTGCTGTCCATATTATTAACTACGCTAATAAACAAATAAGCTACCAAGGTAAACTCGGCGTTTGGACAACTTCCACGCATTTGATGGCCAATAGCCCCAGTAACGTTTCCTCACCAAGGGAAACCGAGCATCATATTTTTTTCAAATCGTCAAGCTGCTCTGACAAGAAAGTCGAGGACATTTCGCCAGTTCGCAGCAGGATAGTTGCAAGGAAGGCTTCGGAGCAGCGTATGGCACAGCCAGATGCAGACCACGTAGTGGCTACCGTTCATTGCGGCTCATCTGTGCCTGAACCGTGTAGGTCTCGACCGACAAACATGCGCAGCATTTTCTATGCACGTTCTCGGTCCGACAATAACAAAACAGTTAAAGAATTTGGTTGTTGTCACCACCAAAATGGTAGAAGCGCTTGACGCTTTCGACCCCGGAATTAGGCATGACTAAGCTTCTTCAGGGTTAGCTAATAGCCCGCATACTAGCACGAATAACGCAGCCGACAGTAACCAAATAAATCGCCTGTTTTACGTTAAGGATTGACGTTACACCAACACCTTCCTCTTTGACGCGGGAGCGGTGGTCTGCCTCATTCCTGCGAACCTGAAAGACAAGAACCCAAAGCAGACGTACAACTAGCGTGCGGTCCACGGTACGCCGATAGCTTCCTTCGGTCAGCACATGATGAAGCTGGACCTCAGTCTTCGCCGAGCTTTTCAGTGGGACTTTATGGTTGCGTCCGTACCCGCACCAATTAGCAGTATGCAACTCCTTCGATATTTTGGGCTGCTTATTGACACCGGTCGCCACAGACGTTTAGACGACTGTACCAAACTGGGGGTTAAAGGCTTTCTTACGGACGCCCACATTATCAGTCCTGTTTTCCGTATCACCGACGTACCTTCAGTTTACTGTCTGAATATCCGCGACTGGCACGACCAGCTTTAGAGCTTCCGCCAGTTGCGATTGAGTTCGGAATTAACATTTTCACGCGCAGTCCGACAACCAGTGCCTGACCATGGCTGCTCGCCTCCAAAATTTACCTGTCACAAGAGCTGAATACGGTCCTTTGCTTCAGCTCGGTGTCATAAGACCATCCAAGAGCCTATGGGCGTCGCCTCTCTACATGGTTCTGTAAAAGACCATGGGGGACTGGCAACTTGGAGGCGAGTATTGAGCACCAAATAAAGTAACCATGCCGGATCAATATCCGATCATACATTTCGTAGACCTCAAGGTCAAAACAACAGGAAAAATGTTTTCAGCAATAGCGGTGGTACGTGCTTACAACCAAATTCCCATAGCCAATGCAGACAACGTTAAAACTGGCGTGATGACTTCATTTGGTTTCTTTGTTTTCTGTGCACGCTATTCTGTCCAGCGAATGTCGGCAAACGCTGCAACGCTTCATCGACAAAGCTTGTCGCCGTCGGGCGTTCGCTTGAGTCTAACTCGATGACATCTTAATCGCGTGCTCCTCACGCTGTTATCGCAACAACGTGACGAGCAAAACAGAAAGGTATTCATTTTGTGTCGATTGGGGCAGTTTTTCGGCCACCATAAAACTGGTACATGATTCGTGTGACCACAGGATAACATTTAGACCACCGTCGATCATCCCTAGCCTCACTGTTTCAAACAGCCAAGATGCTTTGGGGTATACGTTAACCTATTTGGCCGACTCATGCGGAGTGGTGTTTAGCTTACGCAATCCTTCACAAACCCTCGCCGTGGGTAGCATAACGAATTCGACTTTCCTGCTGTGGCAAGCGCCATTTTTGAGGCTTTATAAGAAGCGAGCACAACTATAGGTTCCACAGAGCATTACAACACGACAGTCTTACTGACGATCAGTAGCACCCCTTCTGACGCGGGCGTTGGAGCAATCGTTCAAAAAAGGTAGATGACGCTTGGCAGCCATCGTCATGGTTCCCCAACCTTTTGGAACCCGCCGGCTCTCTGTATAGTACCTTCGGCGGTAACATATTAGCCCTTCATTTATCCATAGTCATTTCCGGCTTGTATTAGCGGGCCTCGACTTCGCCGTTTTCCAAACCACATTCGCATGATTACTTGCTTATCGCGACTAACGACCAACACGCTTCAGCGGCATAAGATCGCCCAGTTTGCGACCGATATAATACAATTCCCAGATGCGAGCAACATCGCCGCCGAAGCACTTCCCGAATTTAAGCGATCTCCATTTACGCTGACTCCGCTGTCGACTTGGCAACCATGGCCGCAGCGCAACGCAATGACCTTCAGGTTTGTATACTACGCGGATCTTCCTCAACAAACATACTAACTGTTCTGCTGACATCAGCAGACGTGACCATACATTGCGGTTTATTAGTTGACGTGTGGCGCCCAGCCGTCCCACGGGTTTCGGCAAACCGTGTTCGACGCGTTGCACGGCTTGTGTCACACAGGCCATCGTGCAACTGTTAAACTCGTACCCAGTCCTTTTGTCCAACGCGCTGTCAGTCGTGACGTTCGTAATTGGCAGATGCTTGCCTTCAGTGTCAACGCGCAAAAATGCATATGCACGCGGAAAGCCCAGCAAGAACGTTTCTCAATCCAGTTGCAGGTTTACACCACGTGGAGTTGGAGCAATTAGTTCCGCTGCCGCCTTTGAATGGCTCTGTTTATCCATTGGTTTTTCATCGACTGATTCACTAGGTAGCCGGAACATTTTCCTTTACCCAACTGCTCTTTGGAATCGGTAGCAAATGCTTTGCTGGCGCGCTTGGAGGCTTAATATGGCTGTCGCCCATCCGTGACCAACGGTCCAAGGTCACATTTCTCTACGACCTTTGCCACGTTGCATACGAATTTAGGTCATCGCTACTTTCAGACAACAGCAAATTGTTCGCTAACAGCGGTAGGACAGAGCGCTTTCCCTGCCAACAGCAAGCAGCGCATCGCTACACGCTGATCGGTCATGGTCTGGCATACATCCTCTCAACCGCCTGTGCTTAAGGAACATTGTTAAAAGCTACTTCGACGCAACATAAGCGCAGCTAGTCTACGTCTGCATGCTGCATTTGTCTGAAAACTGGTGTCAATAGCGCTGTCTACATCATCCTTTGACTACGAAGATGCACCGACCGGTTGGCTTACCAGCTGTGTGAGTTACGTCTGCCCCCTCTACGATCATAGGAGGCACCAGTATACGTTTCTAAGAAGCTGTCTAGGTGCTTGAACTTCCTCGCCCGCACAGGCGATTAGGCATCTGGTTCAGTTTAATGTACATAGGACCCTTCAGGTTGCTAAACTGTACGAATAAATGCACACGATTGACTGCGGTGGCTGACGCGAAGTCGTCACCATCGTTCGCCACAAACCAGCTTACTTCTACTTGGTCGCTGATCCTCTGTCCACTTCAAAGGCTTTATGTGAGGCTACCAATAGTCACGCTACGTTACCAATGCTCATCCTTACTGCAGCAGGTACAATTTAGGTGCGCAAGCTAGGGCATTTCCGCGGTCATCGTCTACTGTGAGCAGGTTGCCTACTACGATGAACCTCCATGGTGAAGGTCGGTAATCCAGTTTCCATTTCCGGTTATGTAGAGCGTAAAGACTCTAAAGTTTGTAACTAGTAGTACTGGAATAAGTTGATTAACGGTTTGTATACAGCAGAATCAAAAATTTCCAAAAAGCCTCAAATAAGAAAAATCCAAAAGCCTTAAAACCGCAAAATTTTTGTCTGCCAATGTTCGGTTTTCTAGTTTGACTCTTTCTAATTACTTTTGCTTTCTCGTCTCTAAACATCTCAACATTTGTTTGGTCCATTGGCTCTCGCGAACAAGGTTTTCGAGGATCACCGAAGTCAACCAACTCCAGACGAGAAGGTGCGTATTTTCTCCGCGGGACAATGGCCATTTCTTTGTTACACGAGGGTCCTTTGGGTGCAAAGCGTGATGCAGCGAGAGGAGCGAAAACTTTCAAGCGCTGTGATTAGTAGCAGCAGAGGTTGAGTGTCTGACGGTCTTTCTTTGGTGCTATTCAGCTTTTGCACTATGAAAGGCCGGCTTTAACGGCCCGCCAAACTGCACCAAGCTTTGTAATTAATAGAGAATATATGACAATTAGCACAGTTGTCTCCAATTTTCGGTGAACTCTTATTTGATACAAACGATAGCTCAGTATTACTCGGCACGACTTTGATCTACGCACCTCGGTTCACCTGTAATGTTCGATATGGCTGGTTGTCTAACTTCAGCCTTCCAGTTGGTGCTCACTAGCTCCCGAAAAGATAACTGCTATCTATTTTCTCAAAGTTACTTGTTGACCAATTGTACATTATACTTGGCAGAAACAGGATCTCGTTGCTCTCGAGACTCCTCAACGAAGGGCAACCAAGAATGTCAGGGGCCTCTTTCACCTGCCCTATCAGCTTAGATTGAAATCTCTAAGAATCTACAGCAGTCGATATCGGCTTTTGCGGGGGGATCTCATAATGGTTTACCAGATTCTGAAGAACCCAAACCACATTTGTCGTCCGCTGCTGGAATTGAACCACAACACTAAACTAAGAGGTCACCCTCTGAAACTGACAATTCATTATAGCCGGCTTGAATGCCGTAGAAATTTCTTTTCTCTCCGCGTGTGCCAGCCGTGGAACGCCCTCCCTAATTATGTCGTCTCTGCTCCCAATCTGGAGATATTTAAAAAACGTGTTGACGATGCATTGTCTCACTTACATTTCACTTTGTGACTTGTTAGCCAGGGGCTACGAAACGCAATCAAACGGTGTCTTGCCAAAGGCCTAACCAATGGATTTACGGATTTATATGTTTAATACGCGAACATATCCGCTATTCTACATAAGTCTATGGTGAGTCCACCATAACGCTGTTCACTTTATCATGCAATTGAGTTTCACACTAATTTCCATCCTACGGGACTTGTTAAGCAACGCTTTTTTACCCGTAATAAACCATTGTTCCATTGTTCCATTGTTAACCCTCTTCACAACAAACTCGCCATGTGAACGTCTTATAAGTTTCCACGTTAACGTGTTACTCCTGTTTCGCTACATGTGTCCGTGTCTTCGTGTAGCCCATCGATTACAATCCGCAGCGTCCTACTCTACTAGCCTCCTGGCAGCTCCGCTTAAGTTCGCTCACCGCTTGGGACTAGTTTCTGCTAGTACTACTTGAGTCACACGGAGGAATCGCTTTTTCGGCTTTTTCTTAGAAGAGCGTTTGCTGCCTCTGGAGTATCGACTATTACTTTCCCCTAGTTATAATAACTTTACGGTGCCTTTGGTTGGCGGGATGGTGCTTTCCGACAATCAACCTTTATCACGCTATCACTTCCTCCTTTTACCAACTTTCACTTCAGGCGCGACGAAGCTGAATGTATAGCGTACAAAGGATTTCGCTAGTACCAGGGACCCCGAAATGATCCGAACACGCAGCTTACCATCCAAAGGCTAACGGCAATTTTCATAATCGTTTGCCTTAATCAAAACACAGGTCTCGGGGACTGTCAAATAAAAGTGTAATAGGGACTGAGTAACATTATAAGGGGCAGCATATTCTCGAACTACAGTGAAAGAAAGGCAACGCTAATGTTCGAATGTTATGTGATTCGTTTATCAACTGCGTTTTTATCTGCAGATGGTAAACCAATATAATTATCTTGGAAAAAAGCTATTAAAGCAATCTATTGTGAGAATATTTTTCTTAATTATGAACTAATAAGATTTCTTCCATCCTTGGTTAGGCGGCTTTTGTGCATACACTAAATACTTTCTCGCAAGTACTTTGTTATATGTATTCACATGTATTCAAATTTCCCGCCCAATTTTTTAAAGGTTATAAGTTTGGCCACAATGCTTTGCTCCTTATTTACTTCGTTGCTTAAATATATTGCTGCTGATTTATGTCCAGGGCTTAGCTGCAGATCCTGCTTTAAAGCTGAGTGTAAAAATTCGATTATTTCCCTGAGTAATTAATATGGTAATGTCGGAATATGCAAAATAGCAACCCAGCTTCAAGTGTGCTTTATCATTCTGGATAATTTTGAGTTCAAACAGGAGTTAGATGCTGTCGGGGCTTAAATCAAATAACTTTACATCCCTGCCACGGATGTGAAGCATGCTTTTTAAGTTTTCAATGTTGGGAAATTTTCATATTACCCATTGAATCGTATTGGATGCGTACACACCCAGAGACTATTAATTTATCCTTAGAAGTTATATAAAATATCTAGCAAATAGGTGTGCACAATTCTTCCTGGATTTCAAGTGCTATGCTTATTACGTATGCTTACTACGTATGCTTATTATGTAAGTCAAAATTTCACTTAGTGTTAAGCTGCACGTGTAAGAGTGCACTGTAGTCCCTTATGTAAAACATATTATGTTATAAAGTAAGGTATAGGTTTATATAAATAAACAACCAAATGTTGTGGACTATAAGTTGGATGCATAGCACGTTTTAAGTCACACACTTCTTTCCATTAAAAAGCCTTTTGGTTTTGTTCATCTGGGTGCTTTCCAGTGGGCAGCTTTCTTAAGCTCCTTCATGTGAATTGCAATAATTCATTTCCGGATGAATGCACTTTCCATCCTTTTCCAATGTTACCACGGCATTGTAAACGTTCCAGCTTATGTGACAGGCTAAAAGTCGTGCTTTAGCTATATTAAACTTGTTCGTTTGGTAAAATTTAGGCTATGTGAAGAACGCGACCCGGGGATATTTACTGTAGTGCTTGTTTTGATAACGGCATTGTTAATAGTTACTGCTCTGGGAAGTAGGGTGCCTTTTAAACAACGACGCTAGACTTTTAGCTGTGAGCAGCATCTGCCAATTCTGACACCAAGACTCCAAATTTGCTAGGAGCACACGGATTTTGTCTAGTTTAGGCAACCGGTCATTTGGTTAAAATATGTATATGTCTTTTACAGCATCTGTAAAACTTTTAGCGGGTCGCCTATACCGGGAGCCCGGAGAGCGATTCGAGAAGATGGATCGAGTTGCAGGGAAACTTTGTTGGTACAGTAAAAGATTCCCTGTTATCTAGCTGTAAATGAACGACACCGTGGACGTTCTAGCTAGGGGAACGGAGCAAGCACAGCACAAAGGGCAGTTGCGAGTTGCAACCGAAACGAGCGCCAAGCAAAAATAGCGATGAGCAAGTCAAGCATTCGAATTCAACAATCCGTTCAACAAACCACACCGGTTGCTTAGGTGTACAATGAAATAATTTTAGTTAGAATGTTACACATATAAACCGGGGAATCTGCAGACTGCTACATAACCTTTTCCCAGAAGGAACTGTGTTAGCAGTCCTTCGATCTACGTGAGGACTGTCCGTCGCGAGCCAGCCATCTGCAAGACCAGGTTATGAAACCTGACGCAGCTGATGGGGGAGAACCATGCAATCGGACCCTAGCGGGCTCCCACCCGTGTCCTACCTACGGTGTCGAAACGATAACAAACTGTTGGTTGGGGGACAGTTAGTAAAGTTCACGTAGGCGGTTGAGCAGGAAGTTCGTTCCACTTGCAGTTGACGTGCGGAGATCCAGCGAAAAACGAAACCGAGGTGCAACCAACCGGCGGTGTATATGGAAAGTAAAATGAAAAAGCAGCATAAATGCATAGCAATACACAAAAGAGTGCAAAGCGAAAAACGTGCAAAGTTGTTTTTGGGTTTTCAAAAAGTTTTGCTCTTTTTTGATAGTTTCAAAAGGTTTTGATCTTTTTTTCGTGGATTTTCAAAACGTTTGGTAAGAGCAAAACATTTCAGTGGCACGTTCTATGTAAAATAGTGAGTGCTAACAAAGTCCTAAAAACGAACTGAAGGTTTGAGTTTCCTACCGCGTCGATCGAGAATAGGGCGAGTAGGAGTGCTGTTGTTTGAGGTTGTCGATTCTGCTGGAGCGGACTGACTCCTCTGAGGTTGCGGTGCGAGCTGTGATGGCACAGGCTGTGAAGGTGCTTGCTGCACCGAAGAGTCAGACTTGTCGAGGAATGCTGGCTTGAGTCGATCGACGTTGATCGTTTTAGTCTTACCAGTGTAGTCAATGGTAAACGTCTTGTCGCTTCTGCGTACGACACGGTACGGACCAGAGTAAGGAGGTTAAAGTGGTCGGCGTACGCTGTCAGTGCAAACGAACACATGGGTGCAAGTAGCAAGCCGTTCGTCCACGTTTGTACGCAAACTCTGTGCTCTGGTTTGCACAGGCTGAAGCTGTCGCATGTGATGAGATAGGCGAGCTGCGTAGTCGCCATAGTCGAACGTTATTCGCGCTTTTGTTGTGACGAGTTCACCAGGTAAGCGTTGTGTGCATCCAAAGACTAGCGACGATGGAGTGGCGTGAAAATTCACTTTAATCGTGTTTCTTATGATTTAGAGAACGAGCGGAAGTGCTTCGTGCCAGAGTGTGATAGCTTGGGGACAGAGTGAGGCTTTGAGTTGCCGATGGAACCTTTCTACCATCCCGTTAGCTGCGGGATGGAATGCGGTGGTTCGGTTATGTCGGCAACCAAGAACGTCGAGCAATTTGCTGAAGGATCCGTCGAAGTGTGATTCTCTGTCAGTGATGACTACGCTTGGGCAACCAAATTGAGCTACCCAACGTTCTAGGAAATTATGCGCGACTGTCTCAGATGAGCAGTTGACTATCGGAGTCGCCTCTGGCCAACGGGCGAATCGGTCCACACAAGTGAGTAGGTACACATAGCCTTTGCATGGAAGCAAAGGTCCGATCAGGTCGACATGGACGTGTGCAAAACGAGAGTCAGGAGCGGGAAAGACGCCAAGTGGGCTTTTGGTATGTCTGTATACCTTGGCGCGCTGACACCCTTAGCATGCGCGTGCCCAAAGGCGGACATTGCGATTGACGTTGGGCCATACGAAGCGTTCCGTTACGAGCTTCTGCGAAGCACGTACGCCGAGATGAGACAGGCTGTGTAAAGCATTGAAAACTAGTCGACGCATTGAAGTAGGAACTACGGGTCGGGGAGAAGTTTGTGAGACGTCACAAAAACAATCCCCTCAGATGAAGTAATTGGAACTTCGCGTAGTTTCAACTAGGTTTTGCGTCGTGGCTTGTCCATGTCGGGATCAGCTTGTTGGGCAGCAGCCTTAGCGGCTAGATCAATGTTGGTGCCAGGCGATGAGCCGATCTGCTGAATGCGTGAAGGCGCATCCGCATCGGGTTTGAGAGCACCTGAGACATGTCGTACGTCTGTCGTAAACTGAGAAACATAGTCTAGGTGTCTAGTTTCCCGCGGCGAATACTTGTCCGTTGCGCCATTTATTACGTAGATCAATGGTTTGTGGTCAGTGAATACGGTGAAATGTCGACCTTCGAGGTAGTGACGGATATGTCTGATACCTAAGTAGATAGCTAACAGTTCCCTACCGAAGGTGCTGTAACGCGATTCCGCAGGTTGTAAACGTTTCGAGAAGAAAACTAGAGGTATCCATCGACGGTCGATGAATTGTTGAAGAACTGCACCGACGGCGGTGTCGGATGGGTCAGTTGTCAGGGAGAGTGGTGCAGACGTGACTCGATGGGCGAGAAGCGCTATTTTGGAGATAGCGTATTTGAGCTTCTCAAAAGACAGTCTAGCGTCGTCAAGAAAATGGAAAGACCGTTGTTTACCGCGGAGTAAGTCAGTCATTGGTTGAACAATGTTTGCGCAGTTATGAATAAAGCGTCGATACTAGTTGACCAGGCCAAGGAATCGGCGTAACTGCTTGAAGGAACAGGGAGCAGGATAGTCCTTCAGTGCCTGGATTTTGTCTGGCAGAGCTTCAATACCAGAGGCAGGTATGCGGTGGCCAAGAAAGTCGATGGAATTTTGGCCAAGCTCGCATTTATCGGGGTTGACGGTAACCCCATGTTGCGTCAAACGTTGGAAGCGTGCGTCAAGGTGATGAAGATACTTCTCGTCAGAAGAGCTGTCGATGAGTATGTCATCTAAATAAGGATAAGCGCCTTGGTTTCCTTGCGTTATCTCATGAATGAAACGCTGAAATATTTGGGCAGCGTTAATGAGGCCGAAAGACATTCTGAGGTACTCGAACAGGCCGAATGGCGTGATGACTGCAGTTTTAGCAATGTCGTCTGGCGCGACATGTATCTGATGGTAGGCGCGAACTAAGTCGACTTTGCTAAAGATAGACTTGCCAGCTAGAACTGAGGTCAAGTCGTGCATGTGCGGAATTGGTATTTATCTGGGACGGTAACTTTGTTAAGTGCCCTGTAGTCACCACAGGGTCGCCAGTCACCGGATTTCTTCGGTACCAAGTGTAATGGTGATGCCCATGGACTTTTGGACGTGCGGATGATTCCCAGTTCGAGCATTTGCTCGAATTCCTCCTTAGCCGCTTTGAGCTTGTCCGGGGCTAGTCGGCGAGGACGGGCTAAAACAGGTGGGCCCTTAGTGCAGATGTGATGCATGACGTTTGACGTCACAGAAGGCAAGTCGTTCAGGATGCGAACGAGTTTAGGATGCTTGTTGAAAAGTTCTATAAAATGTTGTGAAGCTTGGGGTAGGAATCGAATTGGAGTGATAGCAGCTACGTTGGCGCTAGTCCCGATAACACTGAGCTGTGTCCTAGGGTCGATAAGCTTCTTCCTTTTAGCGTCGACGATGAGGTCGAAGCGTTGAAGAAAGTCTATGCCTATGATGGCGAAAGGCACGGCAGCGATTATGAAAGGCCAACGAAAGGTTCGCCGGAGGCCTAAATTGAGCGTTTGCAGCTTTTCGCCGAAAGTTGCGATTGGTTTGTCATTGGCGGCACGCAGCTTGGTCGGCGATGGCGAGACGACCTCATCTGGGCTACGGGGTATAACACTAACTTCGGCACCAGTGTCGACTAGAAACTCCATGCCGGAAGTTAAATCCCTAACGCGGATGAGGCGACTTTGGTGTTGGCCGGTCGCGTCCGTCGCCGTTACGGACCGGCCGAGAAGTTTCCCTGCTTCTCGTCGAAGTTGCATAGTTTGACACATTTAAGAGCTGCGGTACCAAAGCGCTGATGGTACCAACAGCTTGCTTGTCTGTTGCTAGACTTGGAACTTTTACAGGACGATTTTGAAAGGGTAGGGAGACGACGGCTCATAGTAAGCTGTTGAACCTGGCGACTAAGTGTCGCAACTTGTTTTTGCAGGACTTCTATAGTTGACTGTAAGCCAGTGATAGAAGTGCCCTGGGACGCGACGGCATTCATCTTGCTGGCATCGGCTTGTGGCTGTGATCGTTCAATAACTCGATCCTCTAAACCTGCTAGTTGTTTGAGCGAAACGGAACTCACTGTAGCGAGAATCGCGTGCGTGTTTTCCGGTAGCCGTTGTAGCCATAGTTCGCGAAGTAAAGTCTCGTCCATGGTTGAGGAACCAAGGAGATGCTGCATCTCACGTAGCAGGGTTGAGGGCAGTTTGTCGCCCAGCTGCAGATCCCTGAAAAGCTGCTGCAGGCGAATTTTCTCAGAGGGCATAACACGCTTAATCGTGGCCTCCTTGAGAGCCTCATAGCGGTTTTCGGTCTGAGAAATGATGACGTCACGAACCTGCATTGATATCTCCTTGGGGAGATAGGACAGGAGCTGGCAATACTTCGCGTGTTCGGAAGTGATTCTGTGGTTGTAAAACTCAGCCTCAAGCTGAGCGAACCACAAAAGAGGATCCATGTCCCAAAAAGGTGGGACGGAGAGAGATACAACGCTAAGCAGAAACTCTACCTTATAGTCTACAGATTCCATGGCTTAAAAATGACTCAAGGAATAGGCTACCGTATGCAAAATTAAACCGCAAAATATGAAAAATAATTGGAACGAGCTCACCGGAGTAAAGTTCCGAATATCCGGCGCTGAGATTGTTCCGGACTCGGGGTCACCAAGTTAGTGGGTCGCCTATACCGGGAGCTCAGAGAGCAATGCGAGAAGACGGATCGAGTTGCAGGGAAACTTTTAATGGTGCAGTAAAAGATTCCCTGTTATCTAGCTGTAAAAGAACGACACCGTGGACGCTCTAGCTAGGGGAACGGAGAATGCGCAGCACACAGGGCAGTTGCGAGTTGCAACCGAAACGAGCGCCAAGCAAAAATAGCGATGAGCGAATCACGCATTCGAACTCAGCAATCTGTTCAACAAACCACACCGGTTGCCTAGGTGTACAATGAAATAATTTTAGTTAGAATTTTACAGAGGCAAATCGGGGAATCTCCAGACTGCTACAAACTAAAGGGGCCACCGTTTATTTGGACGTCACCCTGGTCGCTTGCGTACATACAGAAAAGTTAGCAAACCTCGGAAGCTGCCTTGGGCAAAACCAATTGTAACATCTGTGGTAGCTGATTTAAACCCTACTGTTTTAATGGCTTGCGTACCAAGCTTAAGCTAAGAGCATAGCCATTTTTGCACAGGCTGCCGTAAACCATAAGCTCTTATCTGATTTATTAGGCGTCAATGAGGAGCGCAATCAAATGCCCTTTGTTTACGAGGATACAACATTAGTACCGCTTGACAGAATTCATGGCTTCGGTGAGAAGATCAAAAATCTACTAGTCATTACGCACAGGATGTTGCCGTAATGATTTATGGAGAACCCCTTCCCTATATAGCTAACCTAAAACTTCCTTTTTTACTAGTTTATTTAGTAAACAAGAACACTTTGAGTTGTGTGCCTAACAGTTTTGGTTTACGAATGAATTGGCGGGCTAATGAGGCTTATAGCTAATCACTAGGCAAAATGACGGATTAGTTATATTGAAATCTCTCAGACGAATGGCATGGTGCTGCAATATTTTTCGGGGTGCTAAAACTTTGGGTGATATTAGGAAAATAAGTTGAATATTTGGCGCTTATCAGGTGCTTATTAAACAGTTCTGTCAGTAGCCTTGTGCGTCTATGCTCTCAAACGACACAACACAAGGCATCACCAGTTAAAAGGCAGTTACACAATAAAATTTCCCTAACTTTTATGGGGATTCCTTGTCGTCTACAATAGAACAATTGGTTTCCAAAACCGAGAGACAGTTGCTAGGTAGAAAGGTTAGACTGATCCAAAAGTTTTATGAATGTTTCGCAGCGCTTCATGGAACGCAACACAAGATGGTGGCTCACCGCAGTAAGTGTAAATTTTTATAGTTTGTAAATATTTGTTACGGATTAACCACCAGTGAAGTCCGTGGAACAGATGTTAGTTCAGATCGAAAATATCTGCATATGCTTGGTAGGCAAAGCAGTGCTCGTTAATTGGATGTAATGTGTAAAAAGTTCTGGTAACGAATTGAACAGCAAGAAATATGCATCAACCGCATGTTGTAAAATATTAAACAGGCAAAAACAATTCTACATAGCAACCATGCCATATGGCTTGGTTCGTAGCTGACGCTGTCTTGAACAAAGCTTTCTCGCGCAGAGTAAGCTCAGTTTCACTTAATAAAACGTTATTCCGTTGGACTTATTTCCTGTGTGTAGCGTTGCTTCCGATGATCCCAGTTCAGCATGTTAAAGCTAAAATAAACTGATTCAACATTTACAACTCTGCTTACAAATTCGCAATTGTCGATTAATCCGACCAAGAAAGTGAGAGCCTAACTGCAATGAAATGGATTGTGCATTACGGCTATCTAGAGGAGAGACGGTATGGAAACCCCTACAATTAGTAACAGCATAGAAAGCTCTTGCGCTGAAAAATGAGAGAAGGAATTTAAGCCGTTATTGCGGTCACACACATGTTTAAGTTAGTTGTTTAGGTAATCATAGTTGCTTAACACCCAAGTTATTGCTTGTTAAAGATTTTGAACCAATAACAGCCAGCAAACGAACTCACCAGTATGCAGCACGCGTTGAATGTTAATACAAGTGTATATTGCAGCTTTATGTTCGGAGTAAATAAAACACCGACAGCTTACAGATTTACATTTATAACTTATATTATTGGAGTACGTCTTTTCCGCCTAAATAAAATTGTCTTTAGGGTAACAAAATATGCTCTAAAGCTGGATATTTCGTGTCTACCGCAGAGACAATATGTCAACCTTTCTGTATTCATTCGTTAACTTTATAGATGAACCAAGCTAGATTAGGTAGACAATGTCTAAAATTGAACTAGAAGACTCAGTATAATAAACATGCAAAGCGTAGTAACTGTTTATTACATTTATCTATTTTTTATTACTTAGGTTAAACGCGTGATGCTGTTCGGTAATCTGGTTCCATTGAGCTTTCTTGAATTGGCGATGCTGGGCTATTAATGTACCAAACACAGTATTTTCACAAGAAACGTATAATGCAGTGCATAAGGTGGCATTTGCTTTGTCATGTTTACATCTAGCTTGTAACGTTCCTTGACATAATGTAATTTTTCACACCTTTCTGTAACCTTTCACTTGATAACATCACTTGCCCATTGATCCGCCGAATTCTCTTGTCTTTATGTGCGTAAATGTTACACAATGATCAGATGCGCCGTTTATGTCTTTCGTGAGTAGTTTGATACTTATGTGCACAATGTCTTACCTTAACAAGTGTTGACTCTGTGTCGCTTACTTCAACATTGCCGGGTGAGTAGTTATTATTCTTGGTTATTAAACCACATCGGACCGAAAACCATTTACTATGTGGACGTCGGATTCACCTGTTTGGTCATCTAGCTTGGCTATAGAGCAAGGTGTAAGTACGTTAAATGTTTGATGGCAACCGCCTTCATGAATACATAGCACAAAATGGGATGCAGCAGTCGAACGATTGGTGCAATAAAATTTTTAAAGCACTTAAGCTGAAGTAGTGTATATTAATGCTTGTAGGACTAGTTAATACTAGTCCGAGACGATGCGCGAAAATAAGCGCGGATATCAGAAGGCAATGGGAGTCGGACATAGCGGATTGTATTCGATGGGGCCACAATAAGAAGCCGACGGATGAAGCGAGGCGAGAGCGTACACGTGAGCTCGAGAACTTACAAGGCAGTTGTGTGGAGCCGGTTGTAAGGACGATTAAAACAAGGAGTAATGTACAGTCGGTCAACAAGTAAATTGTACATGAAAGGCAAGTTGCCTTTGTGGACGCTACCGAGCTCCCCCCTAGATGGCTGAACATAGAAAGCCTTCGAAATCGAAAAGGAATGTTGAAACGAGGTTAGTAAGACAAAATCTTGCCGAGTAAAAAATGAGCGTGCGTTCGTGTAAATGGTGGTTCCTCGGAAGTCGGAGTCCGCTGTGCCGTTTATGATTTGTTATTTATTGATTGCAGGGCAGGGTGCATTTCGGCGAGCCGTTGGAGAGGGCTTGTCGGACTACAAGAAACTGGCTAGCCCAGAAAAAGGCCGACAGGACCTCAACCTCCGCTGCTGCCAAACGGTGCGCTTGGGAGTGGTCTCTCTCCCGCCGCACCCCGCCCCGCGCCAAAACGACCCTCGTCCTATGTGGAAACGACCATGGTCCCATGGAGAAACGACCATGGTCCCAAGGAGTAGCGATCCTCGTCCCGCAGAGAAGCGACCCTCGTCCCGCGAAGAAGCGACATTCTTACTGCGGAGAAACGACACTCGTCCCGCGGAGAAACGACCAGTGTTCGCGTCAGGGTGCTCGAAAACATTTCTCGTGTGGACCAGTCGATCGAAGGGGAGCGTTAGGGCATGTATAGACGAGAAAATAGAAAAACACGCGCAGAACACGCCATAAAGAACAAACGAATGATCTGATTGTTTAAACTTTTGGTTTTTGAATCTTTTTTTGAAAAGGTTTTTCGGAGGTTTTTGATATTTTTTGTTTTCAAAACGTTAATCGACCATAAATGGGGCAAATATATACACTATTTACAAAGCTGAAAATATTTACTCTGTACATAGTCGGAGAAACGAACGGGCTTACGTACCTCACGAAAAACGCGATTGGTCGTGGGAGGCGGCGGACTAGCTTCGGATGATGTCGGGACGGCTGAAGCTTGTAGACCGTGAACGTCGTTTGTTTGGACTTCATTAGCATGCGGAAAACTGGTACGGTGAGTTGTGACGTCGCACGAAGCACTACTAGACGAAGTGGGGGAGGTGGTTACTTCCATAAAGGCGGGTTTTAGACGGTCGATAGTGACGACTTCGTGTCGACCACCGCGGACAATAGAGCACGCCTTACTCGCACGCTGCAGCACCTTGAAGGGTCCTATGTACGGCGACTGAAGAGGCTGTCGAACACAGCCTGCGCGACGAAGGACGTGTGAACACGTAGAAAGCTTCTCGGGCACGTACACTGGTGCCTTCTGCGATTGATGAGCGGGTAGACGTAGCTCACGCATCTGGTGAGCCAATCGGTCAGTGTAACTTCCGTAGTCAAATGTGGAAATACATGGGACTGATGCTACCAGCTGTCCGGGCAACCGCAACGTGCAACCGCAGACTAGCTGCGCTGGTGTGGCGTCGAAATCGGTTTTAACTGTGTTTCTTAAGCCTGGGAGAACGAGGGGAAGCGTTTCAGACAATGAAGGACCTGCGTGCGCACGTAGCGCTGCCTTCAACTGGCGGCGAAAACGCTCCACCATGTCGCCAGCGGCCGGATGATACGCCGTCGTCTGGACGTGGCGACAGCCTAAATCCTTAAGCAACATGGCAAATGTCGACGAGAAATGTGACCCTCGATCGGTGGTCACGATGGCAGGACAGCAGTGTTGAGCTGCCCATCGCTCCACGAAAGCTTTCGCTACCGTTTCCGAGGGGCAGTTTTGGATGGGGACGGCCTTAGACCATCTAGTAAATCGATCGATGCAGGTCAGTAGACATACAGAGCCTTTGGAAGGCGGCAGAGGACCAACGAGTTCGACGTGCACGTGATGAAAACGTGCCTCTGGCGTCGGAAACGTGCCTAATGGGCTTCTCGTGTGTTTGTGCACCTTCGCGCGTTGACTCGGAAAGCAAGCAGCTGCCCAGGTACGGACGTCACGATTAACATTGCGCCAAAGGAATCGTGCGGTTATGAGTTTCACCGATGCATGAACGCCTGGATGAGACAAGCCGTGCAACGTGTCGAACACGGTCTGCCGAAACTCGCATGGGACAACTGGGCGCGGCGTGCCCGAAGATAAATCGCAGAGTAAAGTGCCGTCGGATGATGTCAGCGGAACGGGTCGTATGTCCAATGAAGGAGACCTGCGTAGTAGATCAACCTTAAAGTCGTTGAGTTGTGCTGTGGACATAACTGCCAAGTCGATAGCAGTGCCGGCGTCAGCGGAGATAGCTTGAATGCGGGAAAGTGCATCGGCGACGGCGTTGTGCGCACCTGAAACATGCCGTATATCCGTCGTAAACTGAGCGATATAGTCAAATTGGCGCGACTCTCTGGGAGAGTATCGGTCGGTAGTCGAGCCGAGCACGTAAGTCAGGGGTTTGTGGTCGATAAAGACGACAAAGGAGCGGCCTTCTAAGGCGTGTCGAAAGTAATGTATCACTAGGTATACGGCTAATAGTTCTCTACCGAACGTGCTGTAGCGAGATTCCGTAGGCTGTAGGCGTTTGGAGAAAAACGCTAAGGCTTGCCACATATCGGCTACTCGTTGCTGCAAAACAGCGCCGACTGCCACATCCGAGGCGTCAGTACTGAGGGACAGGGGGCGGCCGGATCTTGGAGCGCTATAGAAGCTATGTTGGCGATAGCCTCTTTCAGCGACTTAAAAGCAGCGCGTGCTGTGACAGGAAATTCGAACTTTTTGAGTTTCCCTCGGAGAAGGTCCGTGAGGGGTTGCATGAGCGAGGCGCAGTTGGGTATAAATCGTCGGTAAAAGTTAACAAGGCCATCAAAACGCCTGAGTTTTTTGAAAGAATGAGGCTCGGGGTGGTCGATGATGGCTTGAATTTTTTCCTGCGGTGACACGACGCCTGCAGAGGAGATACGATGGCCGAGGAAGTTGACTGAATCGACACCAAACCAACACTTTTCTGCATTGATGGTCACTTCGTGTTGAGTTAAACGATCAAAAAGTGTTCGTACTTGGCGCATATGCTCTTCTCGTGAAGAGCTTGCGATTAAAATGTCATCCAGATACGCGTAAGCGAAGTCTAAACCACAGCAATCTTGGTCGATGAAACGCTGAAAGTTGTGCACAGCGTTCTTTAGGCCAAATGGCATGCGCAGAAACTCGAACAAACCAAATGGAGTCGTCACGACAGTTTTAGCGATATCCGCTTCGGCCACCAGAATTTGGTTGTATGGGCGTACCAAGTCGATTTTGCTAAAGATACTTTTACCTGCCAGGCTGTCGGTGAGATCCACTATGTGTGGAATCGGATAGCGATCGGGCGTGGTCACCGTATTCAAGGATCGATAGTCGCTTCAAGGACGCCAGTCCCCCATGACCTTCTTCGGGACCATGTGCAGAGGCGACGCCCATGGTCTGTTGGACGGTCTGACGAAACTAAGTTGAAGCATGTGGTCAAATTCGGCTCGTGCTGCCCGTAGTTTGTCAGGAGCAAGCAGTCTTCGTCGTGCGCTAACTGGTTGACCGCGCGTAACTATGTGGTGAGCGACCTCTGTTGTGACTGGTGGAAGCTCTGCAGCCGGTCGAACCAGTCGCGGGTGTTCGGAGAGGAGGCTCAAGTAGTCGGACGGTGCGTCTGAGATTCGAAATACAGGGCTGATTATCGAGGCATTTGAAGGGACACCATCAACACCTAGTTTTGTATGATCATCTAAAATTCTGTTGTGACCCGCGTCGACAAGCAATCCGAAATGTCGGAGGAAGTCGATGCCGATAATTGCGAAAGGTACTGACGCAACCGTGAAAACCCAGTGAAAGTCTCTGCGGAGATTTAAATCTAAGTTCATCATGCGCTGACCGTATGAAGCTATAGGTGAGCCGTTGGCTGCTCGTAGATTGTACGTAAGTTTCGAATGCTTGTCTTGCGCGGTGGCAAGGATAACGCTCACTTCGGCTCCTGCTTCGATAAGGAAAGTGAGCCAACAGCGCGTATCCTTGAGGTAAAACAGAGGTTTGCTTGGTTATTGAATGATACGTTGGTAGTGCCAGTATGCGAGCTATACGTTTTTCCTGAAGCAGCTGGGTCGTGCCTCATGCAGGGAGCCCGACAACGTCTAGCTCTTCCACCGTATTGGCGGTGATACCAACATACTACTTCGGCGTGTTTGACATTATCTTACTGGGAACTTGTAGGGAAAATGTTGCGCTTTCGTGCCGAACGAGACGTACTTGGTGCAGGCACAGACGAGCCGCAATGAACGGTAGCCAAAACGTGGTCAGCAATCGACCGTGGCACCCGCTGATTCGAAACCTTCATTGCTGCTATCCTGCTGCGAAGTAGCGCAATTTCCTCGTCTTTAGGGTCAGATCGGCCTAACGACTGGGTGCAAACATGAGATTCGGTTTTCCTCGGTGTGAATACGTCACCGGAGTTACTAGTCGTCTGCTGCGGAAAACGTAGGAACGCAGCGTCTGCCTTGGTAGCTAAGTCTTTCAGGGGTGCATCTATAAACATGGACAGCATTACTGACAATGGATCTGGGAGACGTGCAAACCATAGCTCCTTTATCCCTTCTTCGCTCAAGAATAAGGGACCAGCAATGCGCTGAATTTCGCGGAGCAGCGCCGACGGCTAGCGATCTCCAAGCTTGAGACCGCTGAGCTGCTCAAATCGAGTTCGTGCGCTGGGTCGTAACTCTTTTAAAATCGCTTGCTTCATCGTTTCATGCTTTGCCTCATTCGATGGGCAGAGTAGAATGTCCTCAATCAGCGTCACAACCGACGAAGAAAGGCGTGGGACGAGCTGATTGTACCTTGGACGGTCCGCCGTTATGCCCTTATTTTCTAGTTCGATCTCGAATACCGTAAACCATACTTCTGGGCTGTGTTCCATGAAACTTGGAACAGCCAAAGTAAGCATGGTTACGCTGTGAAACGACTCAGATGCAACTCTGGAAATGTGAGTCGAAAGATAAAAACGAACAAAATACGATAAAAGTACTAAAATTACCCAAGAAACAAATGAATATAGGTATATAATCGAGAAAAAGGAACGAACTCACCAAAAAATACAAACGAGAAAAAATGTTGAATTCGCGCGTGCGAATCGGGGTCACCAATTTGTAAGACTAGTTAATACTAGTCCGAGACGTTGACCGAAATTAAGCGCGGATATCACAATGTAATGGGAGTCGGACACAGCGGATTGTATTCGATGGGCTACAATAAGAAGCTGACGGATGAAACGAGGCGAGAGCGTACACGTGAGCTCGAGGAACTTACAAGGCAGTTGTGTGTCGAGCCGGTTGTAAGGACGATTAAAACAAGGAGTAATGTACAGTCGGTCAACAAGTAAATTGTACATGAAAGATAAGAGTTATCTTTATGGGCGCTACACGTGTGCGGTGGTCAGCTTTCTTAAGCTCCTTCATGTGAATTGCAATAATTCAGTTGCGGAGGAATGTACTTTCCGTACTTTTCTAATGTAGTCACAGTATTTTATACGTTCCGGCTTAGGTGACAGGCTAACAATCGTGCTTTAGCTATACTAAAACTTGTTCGTTTGGTAAAATTTAAGCTATTTGAAGAACGCTATCTGGGGATCTTTACTGAAGTGCTTGTTATGATAACGGCATTGTTATTAGTTACGGCTCTGGGGAAGTAGGATGTCTTTTAAACAATGACGCTAGACCTTCAGCTGTGAGCAGCATCTGCCGATTCTCACACCAAGACTCCAAATTTACTAGGGGCTCGCGGATGTTGTCTAGTTTAGGCAACCGGTCATTTGGTTAAAATATGTAGATGACTTTTACGGCATCTGTAAAACTAAAGGGGCCACGGCTTATTAGGACGTCACACTGGTTGCTTGCGTACATACAGAAAAGTTAGCGAACCTAGGAAGCTGCCTTGGGCAAAACTAATTTTAACGTCTTTGGTAATTGATTTAAACCCTACTGTTTTAACGGCTCGCGTACCAAGTTTAAGCTAAGAGCATAGCCACTTTGACAAAGGCTGTCGTAAACCATAAGCTCATATCTGATTTATTAGGCGCCAATGAGGAACGCAATCAAATGCCCTTTGTTTGCGAGAATACAACATTAGTATCGCTTGTCAGAATCCATAGCTTCGGTGTGAAGATCAACAATCTACTAGTCATTACGCAGAGGATGTTGCCGTAATGCTTTATAGAGAACCCCTTCCATATAAAGCTAACCTAAAACTACATTTTTCACTATTTTTTAGTAAACAAGAGCACCTTGAGTTGTGCACTTAACAGTTTTGTTTTGCGAGTGACTTGGCGGGCTAATGAAGCTTATAGCTAATCACTAGGCAAAATGACGGATTAGTTAGATTGAAATCTCTCAGACGAATGGCGCGGTGCAGCAATATTTTTCGGGGTGCCAAAACTTTGGTAATCTTAGGAAAATAAGTTAAATATTTGGCGCTTATCAGGTGCTTATCAAACAGTTCTGTCAGTAGCCTTGTGCGTCTATGTGTAGCAGTCTGGAGATTCCCCGGTTTGCTTGTGTAAAATTCTAACCAAAATTCTATAATTGTACACTTAGGCAACCGGTGTGGTTTGTTGAACTGATTGCTGAGTTCGAATGCTTTACTTGCTCATCGCCATTTTTGCTTGGCGCTCGCTTCGGTTGCAACGCGCGACTGCTCTGTGTGCTGTGCTTGATCCGTTCCCCTAGCTAGAGCGTCCACGGTGTCGTTCTTTTATAGCTAGCTAACAGGGAATCTCTTGCTGAACCAATAAAAGTTTCCCTGCAACTCGATCTGTCTTCTGGAATCGCTCTCTGGGCTCCCGGAATAGGCAACCCTCTAAATTGGTGACCCCGGATCCGGAACAATCTCAACGCCGGATATTTCGAACTTTTCTCCGGTGAGCTCGTTCCATTTATTTTTCATATTTTCCGGTTTTATTTTTGCATACGGTAGCCTATTTTTGCGTCATTTTTTCAAGCCATGGAATCTGTAGACCATAAGGTAGAGTCTCTGCTTAGCGTTGTATCTCTCTCAGTTCCACCTTTTTGGGACATGGATCCTGTTTTGTGGTTCGCTCATCTTGAGGCCGAGTTTTATAACCACAGAATCACTTCCGACTACGCGAAGTATTGCAAGCTCCTGTCCTATCTCCCCAAGGAGATATCAATGCAGGTTCGTGACGTCATCATTTCTCAGACCGAAAACCGCTATGAGGCTCTCAAGGAGGCCACGATTAAGCGTGTTATGCCCTCTGAGAAAGTTCGCCTGCAGCAGCTTTTCAGGGATCTGCAGCTGGGCGACAAACTGCCCTCAACCCTGCTACGCGAGATGCAGCAACTCCTTGGTTCATCAACCATGGACGAGACTTTACTTCGCGAACTATGGCTACAGCGGCTACCGGAAAACACACAAGCGATTCTCGCTACAGTGAGCTCCGTTTCGCTCACTCAACTAGCAGATTTAGCGGATCGAGTTATTGAACGATCACAGCCACAAGTCGACGCCAGCAAGATGAATGCCGTCGCGTCCCAGGGCACTTCTATCACTGGCTTACAGTCAACTATAGAAGCCCTGCAAACACAAGTCGCGACACTTAGTCGCCAGGTCCAGCAGCTTACTATGGACCGTCGTCGTCATAGCCGATCAAAATCGCCCTGCAAACGTTCTAAGTCTAACAACAGGCAAGCTAGCTGTTGGTACCACCAGCGTTTTGGTACTGCAGCTCGTAAATGTATCAAACCTTGCAGCTTCGCCAAGAAGCAGGGAAACCTCGGCCGGTCGGTAACGGCGACGGACGCGCCTGGCCAACACCAAGGTCGCCTCATCCGCGTTAGGGATTTAACTTCCGGCACCGAGTTTCTAGTCGACACTGGTGCCGAAGTTAGCGTTATACCCCGTAGCTCAGATGAGGTCGTCTCACCATCGCCGACCAAGCTGCGTGCCGCCAATGGCACACCAATCGCAACTTTCGGCGAAAAGCTGCTAACGCTCAACTTAGGCCTCCGGCGAACCTTTCGCTGGCCTTTCATAATCGCTGCTGTGCCTTTCGCCATCATAGGCATAGACTTTCTTCAACGCTTCGACCTCATCGTCGACGCTAAACGGAAGAAGCTTATCGACTCTAGGACACAGCTCAGTGTTATCGGGACTAGCGCCAACGTGGCTGCTATCACTTCCATTCGTGTCCTACCTCAAGCTTCACAACCTTTTCTAGAACTTTTCAGCAAGCACCCTAAACTCGTTCGCGTCCTGAACGACTTGCCTCCTGTGACGTCAAACGTCACGCATCACATCTGCACTAAGGGCCCACCTGTTTCGGCCCGCCCTCGCCGACTAGCCCCGGACAAGCTCAAAGCTGCTAAGGCGGAATTCGAGCAAATGCTCGAACTGGGAATCATCCGCCCGTCCAAAAGTCCATGGGCATCACCATTACACATGGTGCCGAAGAAATCCGGTGACTGGCGCCCTTGTGGTGACTACAGGGCACTTAACAAAGTTACCGTCCCGGATAAATACCCTATCCCGCACATGCACGACTTGACCTCAGCTCTAGCTGGCAAGTCTATCTTTAGCAAAGTCGACTTAGTTCGCGCCTACCATCAGATACCTGTGGCGCCAGACGACATTGCTAAAACAGCAGTCATTACGCCATTCGGCCTATTCGAGTACCTCAGAATGCCTTTCGGCCTCAGCAACGCTGCCCAAACTTTTCAGCGTTTTATTCATGAGGTAACACGAGGACTCGAAGGCGTTTATCCCTATCTCGATGACATTCTTATCGCCAGCTCTTCTAATGACGAACATCTTCGTCACCTCGACGCACTCTTCCAACGCTTGACACAGCATGGGGTTACCGTCAACCCCGATAAATGCGAGCTTGGCCAAAGTTCCATCGACTTTCTTGGCCACCGCATATCTACCTCTGGTATCGAAGCCCTGCCAGACAAAATCCAGGCACTGAAGGACTATCCTGCTCCCAGTTCCTTCAAGCAGTTACGCCGATTCCTTGGCCTGGTCAACTATTATCGACGCTTTATCCCTAACTGCGCGAGCATTGTTCAACCAATGACTGACTTGCTCCGCGGTAAACAACGCTCTTTTCACTTTCCAGACGACGCTAAATTGTCTTTCGAGAAGCTCAAAGACGCTATCTCCAACATAGCGCTTCTCGCCCATCCAGACACATCAGCACCACTCTCCCTGACGACTGACGCATCCGACACTGCCGTCGGTGCAGTTCTTCAGCAACTCATCGACCATCGATGGATACCTCTAGGTTTCTTCTCGAAACGCTTACAACCTGCCGAATCGCGTTACAGCACCTTCGGTAGGGAACTGTTAGCTATCTACCTAGGTATCCGACATTTCCGTCATTACCTCGAAGGTCGACATTTCACAGTCTTCACCGACCACAAGCCATTGATCTACGCAATCAATGGCGCAACAGACAAGTACTCGCCGCGGGAAACTAGACACCTAGACTACGTTTCTCAGTTTACGACAGACGTACGTCATGTCTCAGGTGCTCTCAATCCCGTCGCGGATGCGCTTTCACGCATTCAGCAGATCAGCTTATCGCTTGGCACCAACGTTGATCTAGCCGCTATGGCTGCTGCCCAACAAGATGATCCCGACATAAGCAAGCCACGACGCAACGCCACTGAGACGATCACCATTGATCGACTCAAGCCAGCATTCTTCAGCAAGTCTGACTCTTCGGTGCAGCAAGCACCTTCACAGCCTGTGCCATCACAGCTGGCACCGCAACCTCAGACGAGTCAGTCCGCTCCAGCAGAACCGACAACCACAACCGACAGCACTCCTACCCGCCCTACTCTCAATCAACGCGGTAGGAAGCTCAAACCTAAGGTTCGTTTTTCGGACTCCGTTCGCACTTACTTTTTTACGTAGAACGTGCCTTCGAAATTTTCTGCTCTTACTAAGCGTTTTTGAAAATCCACAAAAAAAGACCAAAACGTTTTGAAACTACTAAAAAAGAGCAAAACCTTTTGAAAACCCAAAAACAGCTTTGCACGTTTTTCGCTTTGCACTGTTTTGTGTATTGCTATGCACTTACGCTGCTTTTTCGTTTTGCTTTCCATATACACCGTCGGTTGGTTGCACCTCGGTTTCACTTTCGCTGGATCCCCGCACGTCAACTGCAAGTGGAACGAACTTCCTGTTCAACCGCCTACGTGAACTTTACTAACTGTCCCCCCCACAAACAGTTTTTACCGTTTCGACACCGTAGGGAGGACACGGGTGGGAGCCCGCTAGGGTCCGATTGCATGGTTCTCCCCCAGCAGCTGCATCGGGTTTCACAACCTGGTCTCGCAGAAGGCTGGCCCGCGACGGACAGTCCTCACGTAGATCGAAGGACTGCTTACACAGTCCCTTCTGGGAGAAGGCTATGTAGCAGTCTGGAGATTCCCCGGTTTGCTTGTGTAAAATTCTAACCAAAATTCTATAATTGTACACTTAGGCAACCGGTGTGGTTTGTTGAACTGATTGCTGAGTTCGAATGCTTTACTTGCTCATCGCCATTTTTGCTTGGCGCTCGCTTCGGTTGCAACGCGCGACTGCTCTGTGTGCTGTGCTTGATCCGTTCCCCTAGCTAGAGCGTCCACGGTGTCGTTCATTTATAGCTAGCTAACAGGGAATCTTTTGCTGAACCAATAAAAGTTTCCCTGCAACTCGATCCGTCTTCTCGAATCGCTCTCTGGGCTCCCGGAATAGGCAACCCTCTAAATATGCTCTCAAATGACACAACACAAGACATCACCAGTTAAAAGACAGATACACAATAAAATTTCCCTAAATTTTCTGGGAATTCCTCGTCGTCTACAATAGAAAAATGGGTTTCCAAGACCAAGTGACATTTGGTAGTTAGAAAGGTTAGACTGATCCAAAAGTTACATGATTGATTCGCAGCGCTTCACGGAACACAATACAAGATGATGGCTCGCCGCAGTAAGTATAAATTTTTATTTTTGTAAGTATTTGTTTCGGATTAACCACCAGTGAAGTCCGTGGAACAGAGATTAGTTCAGACCGATTGGATGTAATGGGTAAAAAGTTCTGTTAACGAATTGAACAGCATGGAATATGCAATAACCGCATGTTGTAAAATATTAAACAGGGAAACACACTTCTACGTAGCAACCATGCCATATGGCTTAGTTCGTAGCTGATACTGTCTTGAACAAAGCTTTCTCGCGCAGAGTAAGTTCAGTTTCACTTAATAAAACGTATGTTATTACGTTGGACTTATTTCCTGTATGTAGCGTTGCTTCGGTGATCTCATCTAAGCCAGTTAAAGCTAAAATAAACTGATTCGCAATTTACAACTCTGCTTATAAATTCGCAATCGTCGATGAATCCGATCAAGAAAGTGAGAGCCGAACTGCAATCAAATGGATTGTGCATTACGGCTATCTAGAGCAGAGACGGTATGGAAACCCCTACAATTAGTAGCAGCATAAAAAGCTTTTGCGCTGAAAAATGAGAAAAGGAATTTAAGCCGTTATTGCGGTCACCCACATGTTTAAGTTAGTTGTTTAGGTAATCATAGTTGCTTGACACCTAATTCATTGCTTGTTAAAGATCATGAACCAATACCAGCCATCAAACGAACTCACCAGCATGCAGCACAAGTCGAATGTTAATGCGAGTGTATATTGCAGCTTTACATTCGGAGCAAACAAAACACTGACAGCTTACAGATATGGATTTATAACTCATGTTACTGGAGTACGTCTTTTCCCCTAAATGAAATTGTGTTTAGGGTAACAAAATATGCTCTAAAGCTGGATATTTCGTGTCTACCGCGGAGATAATATGTTAATCTTTCTGTATTAATTCGTTAACTTTATAGATGAATCAAGCTGGATTAGGTAGACAATGTCTATCAAATTAAACTAAAAGACTTAGTATAATAAACATGCAAAGCGTAGTAACTGATTATTGCCTTTATCCATTTTTTATTACTTAGGTTAAACGCGTGATTCATTCTGATCGGTAATATGGTTCAATTGAGCTTTCTTGAATTGGCGATGCTGGGCTACTAATGTACAAAACACAGTATTTTCACAAGAAACTTATAAGATGGCGTTTGCTTTGTTGTGTTTGCATCTAGCTTGTAACGTTCCTTGACATAATGTAATTTTTCACACGTTTCTGTAACCTTTCACTTGATAACATCACTTGCCCATTGATCCGCCGAATTCTCTTGTCTTTATGTGCGTAAATGTTACACAATGATCAGATGCGCCGTTTATGTCTTTCGTGAGTAGTTTGATACTTATGTGCACACTGTCTTACCTTAACAAGTGTTGACTATGTGTCGCTTACTTCAACATTACCGGGTGAGTAGTTATTCTTCTTGGTTATTAGACCCCATCGGACCGAAAACCATTTTCAATGTGGACGTCGGTTTTCACCTGTTTTGTCATCTAGCTTGGCTATAGAGCAAGGTGTAAGTACGTTAAATGTTTGGTGGCAACCGCCTTCATGAGTAGATAGCTCAAAATGGGATGCAGCAGACGAACGATTGGTGCAATAAAATTTTTAAGGCCCTTAAGCTGAAGTGGTGTATATTAATGCCGTATGCCTGTTTATCTCATTACATGATGATGCACGCGCACGGAGTGTCAAACGGGTGCGTTGCTCACTGAGATCCTGAGCCAAATATACAAAAGCACCCACTTAAAGACGGTTCCTACCCTCTAGGAAATTTCTCCATTTGCAGCATGCCCTTACTTCTAACGATTTGTTCGATGTATATGTTTCAAAATATATTACTCCAAGTTAGAAACGAAGAAGGTGCACGCAACCATTCTGGAAATGGGTTAATCAAACCAATATTTAGCACAATTCAATGCCTTCAATTAGCGGCGCATAACGCAACAAGCAACTTAGTAAAATCAGCCGACTAATATAAATTCAGTAACTATGCCTCCAGCACTACCTCTAACACAACGTATACAGTGTGGTCTAAACATCATTACGATAAAAGTAAGTTAAGTACAGTTGGCTGCAAGTAGGCTGAAAGGCTAAATATTTCTTGATCGCGTAGATCCTCATAGACAGAAGGCCTAGAGTAGCCTAGTATCTTATAATACTGTTTACCTGTCTAAAGACTTGAAAATTACTTCCGTTTTGCGAAAAAATTTATAAGTAACCATAGGGATACAAAGTTTAAGGATAGGCCTTCACGCTACATTGTTCAGGGCAATAATAAATAAATAAAGAAATAAATAGTTTATGCTCGATTATGAATGAATATTTAAGCAATACAAGTTCTAAGAATGTTCGGAAAATGAAGTTTTATAGTGCTTTAATGAGGTTTCAGATGGATTAGGTAAATGGATGCCTACGTTCCCCTACTTGGCTTGAAGTATAACACAAGTTGCGAATTTGTGTACTAAGTTTATCTCAATTTTGTTCGCCTATGCACTATACTTCCAATAGCCAAATTCACCAAGCTGCATGCGGAATGTTTTCTTCTCAAAAGTGCCATATTAAAGTATATGCTGATAACATAACTTGTAAATAAAAGAAATTATTCAAGAACATCTGTCTGAGGCAAACAATTGTTTTCAGTGATTCATCTACAGGCCGGTACAATCATATAAGGTTAAATTACAAAGGGATGGATAGGGATTGGTTCGGGGTTTGTTCTGAACTGACGTGGTCAATGGTTAGGCGGCGAATAGTTCGCCGCTGTCTCATGCACACAGATCGATTGATGGTTACGTAATCACAAGGCCTGACCCGATGTCGGGGTGACGGTTAGGCTGATGGTTATTCGGCCAGGGCAGGTATAGAGATAGAACAGACAGTTTCTGCGAGCACAGCGGGGGTTGGAATATGCGGATCACAATGGCCTCTGCGGTGACGAGCATCGTTAACCACGTATCTTTCGATTTGCTCTTTGGAACCTGATAAAGCACAGTAAAAGCATTCGGGAGGTTAACCTGATGACCAGATTCGAACAGATGAGACCATTACTATCGTTATATGGATGACATTTTCTGCATAACCCATAAAGATATCTCTCTGGAGGATATATTGGCAGGGTTTAATGGTGAGCACCCGGTGATTAAGTTCACCTACCAACTTGAACAAGATAGCCAACTCTCATTTCTGGATGTACACCTTAGTAGACGAACTGACGGTTCCATATTAAGGAAGACAAAGAGAAAGAAGACGTAGACAGATCAGTATACAAATTTCAGTTGTTTCGTACCGCTTAAATACAAGCGTAACTTAGTACATTGTCTCACCTCAAGGGCGAGAAAGATATGGAGGATGAGATGAAATCCATCCAGAAATCTTTGCGTGAAAATGGTTATCCAGAAAGATTCATTCAGCGCAACATGCAGCCCAAAATAACACCGGTCGTTAAGGACGTAGTCGCGCAAAAGGCCCTCTTCATCCGCCTTGATTTTAAAGGTGATACAGTTAGTGAGCTTTTAACAAGGAAACTGACGCAATCGATAAGGAACACCATTCCGGCTGCGGAGTTACGATGCATCTCCGCCACGAATCAGCTAATTCCTGTGTGAAACAAGGACAGACTGCCGAAGCAGACTCCTTCTTACGTTATCTACCGATTTGAGTGCCCTTGTAAGGCAACATACACTGGTCGTAAGGCTCGTCAACTGTCACGTCGCATTAAGGAGCATAGCCCTAAATGGTATCTTGTCTCATCTGTACGAATCTGGTCACCAGGTTAACCTCCCGAATGCTTTTACTGTGCTTTATCAGGTTCCAAAGAGCAAATCGAAAGGTACGCGGTTAACGATGCTCGTCACCGCAGAGGCCATTGCGATCCGCATATTCCAACCCCCGCTGTGCTCGCAGAAACTGTTTGTTCTATCTCTATACCTGCCCTGGCCGAATAACCATCAGCCTAGCTGTCACCCCGACATCGGGTCAGGCCTTGTGATTACGTAACCCTCAATCGATCTGTGTGCATGAGACAGCGGCGAACTATTCGCTGTCTAACCATTGACCACTTCAGTTCAGAACAAACCCCTGAACCAATCCCTATCCATCCCTTTGTAATTTAACCTTATATGATTGTACCGGCCTGTAGAGGAATCATTGAAAACAATTGTTTGCCTCAGACTGATGTTCTTGATGAATCACTGAGAATGTTCCATTTGTTAAAAGAAATTATTGTCGGAAAGGTAACGAAAATTTCTACAGCGAATGGTGCAAGGATTGTGCCACACGTTCAGCACCGTTTCGGTTGGCTTTAACTACCTTGTCATTGATCATGTTTGAAAAAGTCGGATAAACGGAACACATTTGTGTATTAACCTAACATGCAATAGAATAACAATAGCTATTTTACTAGCTGGTTTATTTATCTTTAGCAGTTTACGCGCTCTTGTTCTTCTTGCGAATATAAGTTCCATTCCAAAATTGCCAAGTGCGTTTATATGACGGTTAACCAAGGCAAGCTGTACGAGATGTTCCGTATTTACTGTGCAGTCAACTGTTGTCAAGGAATTAATTGAACTTGCGTTGTACCAATTTGTTAAACAAGAGCCAGTTTAATTGACGGCTTTTAGGAAGCTTTTCGGTTTCCAACCCTACGCCAAAACATTGATAAAAATCTATAAGCCGCAAAAGAAAACGATTGAGTTTTGCATAAACATTAAACGTTTAGCAGGAATATGGATGGCCCAACTACCAATATTCCTTACTAAACTGCAATTACTTTCATGTTCCTCTAGCTTACCATATGTGAGCAAACGAGCACCGATTGATGCAAGTTTAGTATTTTTGCCTCGGATGTTTGTTACCTCATCACTGTACTAACCCCGTGTAAACAAGCATTTCCAGAGTCTGTGTAGTTTGCCGTAGGAGCGAAGGCTTCGTATGCTCCTGGTCTTCAGTGGACAGAATACTCAATTGCGCGTGGTCCTCCTTCTGACCAAACAGAGTTTGAGAGGTCCTTAAGCCACGTGCCGCTACTCGCTGCAGACCAGTCAAAACAATCCTTTGAGGGGCCACTATCTCAAGCGGATAGAGTAGTTGTGGCCTGGAGCCTAGAGTACTACTCGGTGACCAATGGCACATAAGGGACGTGCCAAATACGGGAGAGCATGGAAGTTAAAGGCGATTGCATCCAACATGTATTGTGCAGGCTATAAAAATAGGAAGCGAATGAAACATAGCGGGAAATGTTGCAGCAGGTACTCACCAAAATAACTTGTGTCAACGGAAGCGCAGTAAGTAAAACACGTGCATGTATTTTGACGGTTAATAGAACCGTAAATTGCAAAATGTCAGAATACTGAAACAGCGTGTTTCCGGTACATTACAAGGGCCTCTCCTAGAAAGCTGAAGGATGAAAGCCTTTGATGTAGTTTTGCTTAGCAAACTTCACAGTATTGGTGTTTCAGGAAAGATCCTCTCTTGTCTCACTGATTTCCTGCATGACCGCGCTTTCCGTGTGCAAGTAAATGAGACCTTTTCCCTCCCTGTAAATATGACCAGCGGTGTTCCACAAGGCTCTGTTCTTGGCCCTGAACTTTATAAAGTCTTTATTAATGATCTGGCATTTGTACTACGGGCAGATGGTTTGATTTAGGCAGATGATTTAAAGATATGGATGGAAGTCTCCTGTCTAGATGAAGCGGATTTACTACAAACAAGGCTCGATTCGCTGCATGATTGGTCGATCAGGTGTCAATTACCCCTAACTCACGATAAATCTTCCGTTCTTCCGATCGGTGCCTCCGAACCATTTGGAATTTATCATATCGGTGGGCTTTTGCTGCCGAACTCTAATCGTGAAAGGGACCTCGGCGTCATTGTGACCCCAGACCTAAAATCGATCGAAGATACCTTGAGGAAAGTCGCTTCTGCCAACAAGTTGTTTTTCGCCATACGAAGATCCTTCTCTTGCTTGACTCCGGAGATCTTCAGGCTCCTGTTCACTTCTCATGTACGTCCGATTCTTGAGTATGGACTACCCGCTGTTTATCCTCTTTCCAAATTTGAATGCAACTTGATTGAAAAAGTTCAGAGGAGAGGATCTGAATCCGTTCTGGAATTATGAAACCTGCCTTACTCGCATCGTCTCCAGTGCCTGAACTTGTTCTCCCTAGCCTACCGTCGAGATCGCGGGGATTTGATTTTCACACGGCGTATCGTTAAGGGTGAACTAGGAGCTGAATTGCAAAATTTATTTCCACTCAATTCTTTCAGTTCGACTCGGGGTCACCATTGGAAATTGTTTAAACAAAGGAGACTTCGGGTCCGTTGTGATGTCACTCTGTCTACCAGAGTAGTGAACGAATGGAACAATCTACCTGTGCAGGTCGTTGATGCGCAGTCGGAGGAATGTTTCAAACATCGATTGGATTCTTGCCTGCTGACTAAAAGCTGATCTTGTTGCCACTTGTGTCAATGAAGCGGTTCCATTGAAACCGACTTGCAATGTCCACCTTGATTCCTGTGACGAATGGGAGGCGATGGAGCTGACAAAGGATTTTTCCTTCTGATCTCTACATTCCAATGTTCCAATGTTTCAAGGAAAAACAGAAGGTTATGTTAGGTGCTAATATAGTTGCGTGGGATGGAACAAGGGCTTCTAAGGTGGGGTGTGTAGCAGAGTTTGCTGGGTCCTGGCTATGGTTATTTATTATTTATGACGATCGTGTGGACCAGCTTGCCTCTTTGTAGGGCAGTCGAGGCTGACCAGTCGGACTGCCAAAATATAGCTTGCCCAAATAAAATCCGACAGGCGATTTGTACTGCTGCGGATCCGACGGTGAGCTTGGGAGCTGTCAACAACCCACCGCACTCCAGTCCACCGTCCTCGTCCCACAAGAAATCCAGGCGTCTTCGTCAACGACGCCTAGCTAAGCGTTCGCAGGCCAACCCGTTTGTGGATGTCTGCGGCCGATGGCAACTGACTTTTGCTTGGTAAGGAAAAGTGCCTTAGGTTGGCTGGTGAGTCACACAGTGGTTGCGTTAAGCCGAATGACGAGTCATTCAAGGGTTGCCTTGACAGTTCCGGGGGTTATATTTCTTGAAGATAGTGCTCAGAGGGTTGGGCAAGGGTGGGGGAAGTGGCTTGGCGCCGGAGAGGTTACATTGCTTGCATGCTAAACGCAAATAAGCTTTTAAAGTTTCCCCAATGTTTTGAGTTTTTGTCTAGTTTGGAATTCGTTTATGAATGCGACGCACTAGTACCACTTAAGAAGAAAAAAGCGTGTTAGTGGGAACAACAAACCATTACAAACTCTGAAAAATGGACCGGAATTTTGCCTGTCTATCACCTCGGTCGGTTGCCAGGGTAGAAGTCGGGATGGGTTGAGGCTCAAGTGGAACGGAGGGTACCGAGATATCCAGTGCTTGTTAAGTCACTGCAGGTGCCGGTGCTTGTGTAATAGTATCAGGATGGGTTGCAAGTGATTCGGCCAAGGTAGACACTTTGAGGTGGGCGATGGACACGGCTATTCGATGACCATTACTGTCTAAAGTTAACTCCTTTGGTGCGAGTTGCGTGACCCTGAAAAGGTGAGTGTAGGGATGCTGGAATAGGCGCCGCACTGCGCCGGTGTGGAGGAAGACGTGAGGGCAGGTATAGAGTCCGCTGTGTATTTTCAAACCCCTAGTCTGCTCCCGGAGTGAGTAGGGCGTAAATAACGCATGCGCTGAGCTAGGGAGGATACAAAGTTAGGCGGGCATACCCTACGACGCAAGACGTAAAAAGCGTTCTCCTGGCAACTGCAGGGTTGTACCGTAAGCCAGCTCCGTTGGTGCACATTGCAAGTCAGCTTTGACACTGCTGCAAAAGCCTAAACGTACTAGTTTTACGTTTTGGCTCCAGCTATGATCGGGGAGGCGCAGAGCTAGGTTCTAAGCTGTCTATGGAAAGCTTAAACTAACCCTTTGCCTGCTGGGTTTTACGCTATGGTATGAATGTGGCGACAGCCTAAAACGTTGCGGAACGTACCGAATCGTGAATATTTGAGAGGCTTTCCTCGGTCACTTTTAATGGTGGAAGGGCACTCGTATTGCGAGACCCCCCGGATCTAAAAAGGCATGATAACAGTCTCAGCTGTGCAGTCTGTTAAGGGAATAGTTTCTGGCCAGCTGGTGAAACGGTTGACACACGTAAGTATGTATATGAAACTGTTTGAAAGTGGCTGTGAGCTTGCCCGGTTTATGTGTCCATGCGAGCATCCAGAATCCGGGGCGGGATATGAACCAAGCGGACTGCGGGTATGACGATGTATTTTGGAGCGTTGGCATTGACGGCAAACGCGAGCCCAATACGAATATTTTACTCGTGGCCAACCAAAACGTTCGGTGACCAGGTTCAAAGATACACGAATACCGGGATACGATAGTGAGTGCAGTGCGTAAAATCCGTGTGTCTGAAGAAGACGAACACTTAGGGGTCCAGGACCAAATGTGAAATTGTCGAAGAGGATGCTTCCTTCGGTGGTTTGTTGAGGAACAGTTTGCATGTGCAGCGAAGTTGACTGCAGCCTGCGTCGTATGTCTTCCTCCTGAGCCCGAGCAGGTGCCATGGCAGCAAGGTCCTAGGTAGGCAAATAGTTGAGCGTAAGGTTGGCACGTGAGCAAGCGTCGGCGACGGGGTCGTTCACACCTGAGACATGACGTATGGCAGCAGTGAACTGCGTGACAACGTCTTGGTGTGTTTCCTCCAGTGGTGAATAGTTGTTGCAGGCCTAGTTGAAGGAGAAACTGAGGGACTTATTTTCAGTGTAAATCGTGAAAGCGCGGCCTTCAAATTGGTGCCGCAAGTGACTAATGTCTAAGTAGATGGGGAGCAGTTCTCATCCAAACGTGCTGTAGCTAGATTCCGCTGGCTGTTTGCGCTTGTTTAGGAACCCAAGGGGTTGTCGTTGTCCACCAAAGGGTTGGTGAAGAACGGCTTCTACTGTGACGTTTGAGGCAGCATTCGTACTGGCAAGGGGTGCATGAGCTCCTGGATGAGCGTAGAGGACTATGTTAGGGATAGCTTACTTGAGCTCTTTGAAGGCAGTCTGTTCTGTGTCAGGGGAAGCGAACATAAGTGCAGCCTCATAACATCGCTGGCTCTACTTCCCTATCTTCCCTCCAGCTACAGAAATTGATTGCTATATGTCACCGCTATTAAACTTAATCGACTGCCCAATACTCCATAGCCCATAATGTTTTGCCAAGAACGGGCTCTGCTACGTCGCGAACATTGCAAGTACACCTTCTGTTTTCCTTGTCGATTCGTCTTACCTGTGACACCGTAGAGCTCCACCTTTGGTCAACGCTGCCCCATATTATTCTACTTCTATAGGTTCATAGCATTGCTGGCTTTACTAGGCTATCATGCCTTCCGCTACGGCAATTGTCTTGATCACGTCAGATGTGGTGTGCCTCGAAGTGTTCGAAAATAACTTATTTATTCAGTTGTTTTTAACTTACTGCACCGCCACTTAACTGAATTCTCGGTAGTTTGTTTCCCTTTATTTCTAAACAACGGCAGATTTTTCTATACAATCAGTCCGGCTCTAGCCCACTCTGTTCTTGTGTCAATCCAACTTACTTGTGACACTGTAGGGCCCCGAATGCTGGTGGTTCACTTAACCATTATGGAAAAGCTGCCATGCTTTATTTCACCTTTGCAGCCGCAAGGCACCAATGTAACCCCTTATCCATCTTCTCTTCAACTACAGATACTGGTTATGTAAATTGACCCTCCTCATCTAAGTTGGGAGCTCGGCAGTGCATGTTTAGAACTCCCTTATCTAAAGTCGGATTATTCTACCTACTAAAACTCGTAATTTCCTTCTCAGTTATCTCTGTCCACATCCTCGGCTCCACATTCGGGAGGCTCACTAAGTCTATTTTGGCGCTATTGTGCCATTTTACTTCACCGAGTTGGCTCAACTACTTTGCTGCTACGGACAGGGCTCCATTTTTACAGCAATTGTTCTAATTACTCACCGCTCTCATGAGAGTCTTTTTGTTACGACTGCTTACTGCACCCTCTTTTCTTAGTTGCATTTGCTCCACATACCCTGACATCTAGTTACTGTACACAAGTTTTATTTCTCATCTCCGCTATTAGAAGGAACACACAAACAGACGCCGCCATATTTTGTAGGTACACATATAAAACCAGGTAAAATGTATGGCAATGCTCGAGGTTGCCAGCTCTCCGTACCCCGTTCTTTAATTACCATATCCTTCCTTCCTGTAACGTTATCTTACTTGTTCTAACGCGTGACCTGCGTAGAATTGTTGACTAACCATATTTGCACTCTCCTACCTATAAATACGACCGATAGACATATGTGGAGAATCCGGAGCAACACGTCGGGCATCCTGTCCCCTAGATAGGCAGCATCTAGTGGTTTAAGCGATTGTGTACAAATAATTTTCATCTTCGGAACATCACCTCAAAAACGCTTCAGCACCCTGCAAGAGTTTAACTTACTTGCGTCGTCATGGCGTTATATTCCGTCTACCTCGCCGGTGGATTATTTCTAGCAGCAGATAGTTCATATGCTTCGCGTCAGTATCCGATGGATGCGTTACCCCCAGACCAGTGTGGACTGTCATCAATCATAAGTAGCTAGAAGCTTATCTATTATGGACGCTTTTTGATCAGTACCTTCCACTGGTTTGCGCAATTGGCTTCAAATCATTAGTACCACCGGAACATAACCAAAATTTCCATCACCTTGCAAGTGATCAAAATCATTGCGATGCCATGGAGTCATGCTCCCTCCGAATCGCCAGTGGATAATTGCTTCTGGTACCACCATCTTCATCTGCTTAGCACCAGTATCCCATGGATAGGTTAATCACCTTACCTGTGTGGCCTACCATCAATTCTTATACCTCTGGTAGTCTATCTATTATGATTACAGAAAGCCTTTTGATCAGCATCCGCCATGGGTTTGGACAATTTGTATCAAACCATTGGCCCTTTTGGAACATCTGAAAAATTAAGTTTATCTCTCTGCAAGTGTTCAACTTATTTGCGGTGCCATAGAGTTATGCTCCGTCAACCTCACCGGTGGATTATTTATCCTACTGTGAAAATGCTCATCTAATTGGCGCTGCTATAGAATGGATACTTCACCCACTTATCTAGTGCGGTATGTAGATTTTATCCGTTTCGGAGTTATATTGTCTGTGGTCTATACTACTGCGCTTCGCCACGCTTGATTCCAAAAACACCAGCAAGCTCCTCGATGGTTTAAAACACCATCTCAAAATGCTTTGTCTCCATGCAACCATCCCACTTACCTGCGATGGTTATAACCATAAAATAGTACTTAGTATTATTTATTATTATTATTATTATTATTATTTTATGGTTATCGCGCTTGGACCTGCCAGCGGCACCCACCTGACCCGTGGGTTATTAGCTCGGACAATGTATTGCCTTTGATTTGAGTTCCATACTCCCCTTCATAAAGCAGCACCCCAATTTACACAGGCAATCTCAGAAAAGTATCTCCGGCCCCAGCTGTTCCCAGATAGTCCAGACTAAGCTTTACGCAGAGTCAACGGAAAATCGGGTGTGCACGGACTGCGATTAGCCGTGCGGGAAATCAGTCCGAAAAAGAGTTACAAGTGCCCCAACGCTATTTAGCTTGTGGTTATTGACAATTTTGCAGGACGTGGTGCGATTTTCGCCCGGCAAGCGCTTTCCCTATAAAAAGCCACAAATGTCTGTAACGACGTGGCGGATGCGACTCGCCACCGCAATAAATTCACTGCCTAGTTGCTTCACACATATATGGATCTCAATATTCGACGTCTGCTAGCACAACGTGTGTAGCGCACACTCTATGGGACGCGTACGCCTACAGAAAAAGGGAACTGCATCTCCGAAACCATTCGAACCCCACCCAGCCTTTCCGTAACAGAACTACCTAGTGGTCTTAGGGCGCTGCGGCGCCACATTTCTCGTTGACACCAAGGCTCAGGCCTTTTATTCTGCATCATTCTTATGCAAAAGCATGCACAATTTTCCAGCCATATATTTTGCCGCAGGTATTTCTGTGGTGTGTTGTACGCACACGTTTAGGATTTCTGCGGCTTTGTCAACCACTTGATCACGCCTGTACTGGCGTGTCTCGTTTCGTCGAGAACATACTTAGTTACTTATTTATTTATTCCCCTTGTGTAGTTCTATAAGTGGCAGTTTGATCTGGAAGTTTCTCGGAAGGATATGTTGATAGTAGGTGATCAACCCAGAAAATCTACGGAGGGGCTTGAACGCAGTCGGAGCTGGGAATTCCTTGATTACCCGGCTCCTATCAGGAAGGACTTTGATATCAGGATTGCAAGGCGATGGCCTTAGAGGCTTACCGTTTTTTTGTCTAGTTCGCAATTAGTCCTGTGGACTGAAACACCGTATTACGTCAAGCGCCGCGAGAGATTTCGTAGATGCTCGGGGTGCTTTTGTTCCGGTGAACTGGCTACTAACACGCCATCTAGGTAGGAGTAAACAATGACTAGGCCACGTGCACCATCGTGGATGAAACGTTAGAATACTTGATCGGCATTGCAATGTCTTGCTGGCATACTTAACATTTTAAACCAGCCGAATGAAGTAATAACGGCTGTTTTAGGAATGTCAGTTTCTTCTGCTGATATCAGTTGCTATTCGCGAAACAGATCGATCTTGCTGGAGATCGTCTTACCTTTGTTTCCAGACGAAGGGATGCCCCCTTCTGTCGCCAAAGATACCGCAGATTCAAGAAGGCAGTTTGAGTCCTTGCAGTGCGTGAGCTGACACAACTTTCTATACTCCCATCTTTCTGATACAGCTGCAAATATAAATGAATTGATCAATCACCTAGTTTTCTATTATTAGCTAGGGTTAAGAGGTCAGAAAGTGGCTGGTGGTACTGCAGCAACTATTTGCACTTTAATGCTGTGGAGCGCATACCAATTAATGCAGTCACTCTAGACAGGCTATTCAGGGTTAATTGGGACCGCCGCAACATCATCGAAAAGCAAGACGGTGTCGCCCGCATAATCAAGAGCAACTAATCTTTCACCAGGCAACACATCAACGCCTACGTCGTGAGATTCTGCAAGTGAACACCACACGATACAAATCCACGACGAAATTGAACAAAAATAGGGCAATCGGACAACTCTGACGAACACCACTTGTGGTTGGAGAGCTATCCGATAGACCACCGTAGAACCTGATGCGGCCTGTAGTGTACGGGTACAGAGCACGAAGGGCGTTCACATATTTGGTCAGAAGAACTTTCCGCGAAATTGTTCGTACAGAATCGAACGATTGACTGAATCGAAGGCATACTTGTAATCGAGGAACATAGCTATTGTCGGTCTGCGGTATGCGTGGCGCTGTTCTAGCACCTGCCGCAGTGTGAAAGTATGGTCAATACAGCCACGTCCTGGGCGGAAAGCTGTCTGCTCCTCTCTAATCTGAGATTCACGTTTCACTGTGAGGCGACGAACGAGAATCGAGGCCAGTACTTCTGTTACAAGTGGCGTTAGCCTTATACCCCTGTGGCTATAACAGTCTGTGCGACTGCCCTTCTTGTATATTATCACTGAAATCGTTTCGCTCCAATTACCCGAGACACTTCCTTCCAGGTACTTTCGAATATGGAAGTCAATATTTGGCAGAAGACCATACCTCCATCCGTAAATAATGCAAGTTTGAGGGAATCCGGGCCAGCGGCACGAAAACGTTTGACAGCTCTGACCACGCTTCTGACCTCGGTATCCGACAGAGGCTCTAAAGTAACCGTCCATTGCTCGTCCTGCAACACCTGAATAAGTCCGGGAACAGGGGACTATCTGAAGTGATCTTGAAAGTGTTCTGCCTAACGAACCATACAGCGCTCCATATTGTGTATCAGTGCATCCGCGCTGTCTCTGCTTGTCTCACTGACGCCTGCTTTCCTGGGACCAGTGGTGCGGATCAGCTGAAGGAGCTTGCGGTAATTGCCTACTGCTCCTGCATTCTCCATTTCTTGAGCCCGACTTGTCTACCAGGCTTTCTTGTTAGCACGTAGGCTCCGCTTTAGTTCGCACTTAATAGCCCGTCTGGTCACGTTGTGCGCAGAGCCAGCGGGAGGTTTCTTCGAGATTCCAACAGGTTCACCGACCTCTCTAATATCTAGTGACTGGTGCGGTGACGATTGATATTGCCACAAGCAGATGCTCCTGCGTCGTGCATGGTGGCCGAGATCCTATTCCACTGAATGTCAGTGTCATTAGAACAAGACAGCTAAAGTTAGTTATGCAGTGCGTCTTGATAGGCTTGCCTGACCGAGGACTGAGACAATTCCTCATTTGCCAATCAGATGAGACGCTTGGTTCACCTCCCGTTAATGCTGATGCAGAAACGGCGGCGCAGCAAGGCATGATCAGAGTCGACGCACGTATTCTAGTACGAGCGGCAATCCAGGATGAAACCACGCTACCTGTAACTTTTGTCTATTAGGTCAATTTGGGTACATCGCTGGCCAGCTACAGGAGGACGCCAAGTGGCACTTCAGCGCCCACTGTGTCCAAAAGCGGTGGTACAAAAAACAAATGGTGCTCCGACAACACGGTTTCAGCAGACGCTCGCCGATGTCAGTCTGTTCGGATTTAAGCCCATAATTACCATTCAGCTGCGCTTCTGATGAGCTCAGACGCCCTACATATGCCTTTATATCTCCTTCAGATACTATTATATCTGAACTAATGGCACTGCGTAGCAGCGCGTTCAGTTCATGACAGAAAGTGTCCTTGATAGCATTAGAACTACAGTCGGTGGGAGCATAAGCAGAAAGCACATAGAAACGGCGTTTTTTACTACTTCTTGAATCAACCTTAACTGATGTCGTTAAACGGGCTGCACATAAACGGATGTTCACCGGAATCCAATCAACCAACCATGGCTCAGCCTTAGAGCTTAGAATGATACTTTAAACGGCTTAAACCCTGAGTGGTGCATCGGCGTCCCGGGATGCGTGCAACCAATAACGAGAGGATAAGCTGGGTGCAGTTAACTCAACAACCCCTTTGGGATCATTGGTTCTAGTTTCGGACACACACACACATCAGTACCCAGTGTGTCCAAGGTGCGTGCGAGTGCAGCCTGTTGACCTATTTATCGTAGAATGTGAACGTTGCACATCTCCTTGGAAACGGGACAGCGTGGCCCTAGAAGGGACTGTAAACGATAGCATGTTTTTGCTTATCCGGCGACTCTTGATAAGCTGTGCGACGACCGATTCAGGATGAAGTTCATGTTTGTAGAAAAAAGTCATGGTTGTATGTGGGCTGAGATACTGCCAGGGCGCCCAAACCTAAACAGCAGGACGAGTAGGATCGTCAACCATAAAGTTAGGGCTCAAAAGCCTGTCCGCAATGCAACGGGGAGGTGGCAGTGATTTCGTTTTACAGAAATGGACGCCCTCCTATTTCAAATCTTCAACCTGAAGACCAGGAGAATGAGTTTGTCTGACCTCTTACTATTGACCAACCTGGTAGGAGTAGCTCTAAAGTTGCCCGGAGGCGCCACCTAGTATAGCTCAATAGGTCAATGTGGTACGCAAACCGTCGCATCACGTTAAGGTATAGTTTAGATGCACGGAGCACACGGAGTTCAAAGCCGCTCCCAGTAACATGACCAAAGTGTGTTCATACAGAGTAACCTGTACTGTTCAAACATTATTGTTGCAGCTGCGATAAGTTGCGAATAGCACGTCGATCTTGCAAATGGCAATCGAAAGATGTGATACTTCCATCTACCTGAAGAGCCACAAGCTCTATGTGCGCCCTCAAGTTAAATACGCTATTCAAGCTTTAAAAATTTCGGTTGAAGGTATCTGTTGGTTCACGAGACACCGAAACGCACGGCACCAAAGAATGTAAAGGGCCTGCGCAATCGTGGTTACCAGCGAAGGCTGAAGTTAATCTCAGGTTTCAACCGACGCTTTCGAAGATTGCGTGGTGATCTCATAATAAGGTACCAAATATTGAGTGATCCCAACCAAGTACGTCGCTGTTTGCTTAAACCGCCACACCACCAAGCTCAGAGGCAACTGTTTGCAACAGCTAAAAATGCAGCCATATAGAGTGTTGACGGAGTTACTTTTCTCTTCGGGTTTGCCAACACCGTAACTATCTCCCGAACTCAACTGTATCCTATCCTACTATGGATATTTTCAAAGAACGATTGAATTGTTCTCTTAGATCCTGAAAATTCGTTGTCCAAACTAGGCTATTGTTGGTTATATTACTCATGCTCTTCTACTGGACTAATTAGTCACGATGACTCAATAAGGCGGTGCATGGGTGACCGACCATATTTCACTTCTGTCGTGATTTACGTCAACGATCACTGCACCCCGTGTATTTCTGTATGCATACATCGAATTCTGGTTTACAGTAACATTATTTATCCACGCATTTATCTCGGTAAACGCTGGGTAGATGACTCCTATGTCTGATAATTGTATAGTATTCACCCTACGGGGCTTGTCAAGCACCTGCCTTTTAAGCCGTGATTACTTATCGTTTATTGTTTATTGTTCATTGTTCAATTAAATTATATGCAGCTTTCCAATTTCCTTCCGTTATCATATATGGCTACCTGTGTGAGGCTCATCATCGTTCTAACTGATCAATTAGTCCATCACAAGGACAGTTCTCGGCTTAACTGTGTATCCTTGAGGTGATCCACTGTCCGTTCAAAAATCGTCCATATTTTTAAAATTACCACTGGATACATATAGTTCAAACGTTTGTAAGCACAATTTTTCCTGTGCATATGGTCTATTTACGCGCTAACCACTGCTGTTTGTCCTGCTTGCAAAACTGGGATTGAACGAGCCTGAACTATTCCCGAGTGTCGTCAAGGCCGAAGCCTTGTTTATATTAAACACATGGTAAACGAAGCATTGTAAAAGCAATTACCTTAGTTGTCTACAAAAACCGTGTAATTGCCGTTACAATTGCTTCTACACCTTACGATCGTATCAAATATGGAGGCCTGTATTTCACTTTGTTGAGAATATGCCGATTATCGTTATTATGACAGATAATATAACCACGCGATTTCCAAGTTTGTCAACGTTGACTGCAGATGTAACGCCTCGCTTCGGCTTCATTTCGAAACCCACGACGCATTGGAAATATCGGAGTCTTCGCTTTTCCGAAGCTATTGATTACTCTTTGATCCATCCATCAGCTACCTTGATTATTTGGCAGATTCAAAATTAATCGATAAGTACAACCACAATGAAGCAGGCTAGAATGGACACAATGGGGTCAAAACGCTGATAAGGCTTTCTTCCAATTAGTTCACAAGTTCAAGTAGTTCAAACTTCCCACAATGCCTTTGTAGGATACAATATAACTGACGCAAATTTGCCTAGTATTTAGATATCTTTGGATACGTAATGTGCACCATACGCTACGGCCTAATGTCGAGGAAAGTCTAGATCATAACAGGCAAGCGTGCGAAAACTGAAGCTAGCTTTATTCCACGTAAAATGGGGCAAACTTAAGGCGATTTATACGTGACAATTGCTATAAGCTCCATTGTAGAACCAAGGCAGGTTGCAGTCGTATTGCGTGCCAATGAAATAATCTGGGGAATTTTCTGTGTATTATGGAAAAACAAATATCAAATTCATGAAATCGCTACATAGTATTAATTCAGCGAACTCTATTAAATTGTTAGTTAACTATAACCATAAACATTACGCAAGCCTCCGTTTGACCATTTTGTTCAAATGTCCATTCTAACATTTGTGCTCCCTGAAAAAAACGCAAAATATCACTGTAAGTATAAGAATGATTATAACATAATTTTAATATAATTGTTATTAGCTTATTTCTAACAAACTATCCGTAAACGCCATTTATTTACGATTTGGGTAAATGTTGTCTTCATTTAAGTATAGCTAAACAAAGTTGTGAATGTTGGCATTGTTTTATGATGAAGTTTGGCTTGGTCTGTTTACCTACACATCATCAATAAACTGCTTGTTACCCGGTTATTTTACCCAGCAATTCTACAATTTCCGCATTATGATTTTCTGTTCTATGCTGATGAACTTGGTTCTTAACACACTTACTCCAAAATACTATTCACATTACTCGATCATGAGATCCGAACGACTTCAAGCAGCCGGCGGTTAAACAACTGATGGTGTCACTCACGGGAGCGCTGTCAGGGAACACCGGTATCAAATGTGAAAATGTGTTGTAACTTTCATGTCTCTCGAATTCACAATGAGAGAGCACTTTATTGTGGCACCAAGTGTCTGAATCAAAAATAACGTATCTTTTTGCAGTTTGAAGTTCCACTGCTGTTAAGTAAACGGTGCCAAGACTGATATTGTAGTCTGTTGGAAAAGGCATAATTGAAGTGCTTCATCATCAGCGTGTATACAAACCTCGTTTTAGTCAGCATATAGTAAAGCACAGCTTGCTCACGTGGATCAATATCTACCCATATTTTGGAAAAGTGTCCTCTATATAGCTTGCACGGTGGATCTCCGCAATTTGCAACCCGGATTTTCGAAATCACGTTGTTAGGAGTATCTGGGGGGAAAAGAACGGCAACATAATTATGCTTCTTATAAACATATCAAGTATAATATATGAAGGAATGCCGACGGCATATAACACTGGCTTACTACAGTAAAAGAAGGGGACTTCGGATTGTCCTACTACAACTAGAAGGAGAACCACAAATGTTAAAATAATCAATGACATGTTAAGCGGATTTTAGTTGCTTTTAGCGTATCGCATTAGTACCACTTATATAGTTGCCCCATACGAGAATATGCAAATACAAGTGAAGTAAAAATTTCTCAGTACTGAGGGCCTACAAATATGTAAATCGTATAATTAAACGAACTCTCGTTCCCGCTATCTAACTTCACAAATTGAAGCATGGTCAGCCGACTGTTAATTGATTCCTCCGCAGCCAACTGGCAATGTTTTAATAAAAAGAATATCCGCTAAATTCGTTTATGTCGCGATAAATTAGCGGATGTTTTGCCTGATTACGTGTCGATCATCCGATGTTCAAGTTGGTCGTCTAGGAAATATTTAGCTTGGATGCGAAATTAGTAACTAATGCTCGTTTTAATCGCAACGTGTGATTTATATGTCGGATCAGTAATTAAACTGCGTTAATCATGTTCGCACTTTAATTGCCATCTATAATGTGTGACCATGACCATGGCCATCTGGCAAAATAATTATTTGCTTGATAATGGGTGTAAAGCCAAGGAGAATTGTGAACTTTTATTCCAATTGGATTAGGTAGTTAAGGAATAAACAAACTTTCCGCACCCAACACACTTACTTCTTTACAAAAACTAACACAATTACAAGTAAATTAGGACTAAACGTTACACAAGTACATTTTACATAATTACGTTGTGAAACGCTTGGAGATTTCACTTCACACAACGGACTTATCCTTGACTCTTCAAGATCACATATTTCACCATTGGAAGACTGCCGATAAGCAAACTGGTCCACTGTGCCGTTTCCGCAAACCGCCGCACGTCTTCCATTATCCACCTTTCCTCATTGGTTTTGCAAACCTAGACCGTGTGTTTAGTAAGGGTTACTGATGCACAGTTCTCCTATCCTGCCTCGGGCGATTACATGGTTTAGACTACTTATAATCTTTACAACTGGGTTGGAATTAATTTTCTACTCATTTCAAACCAAGCATTTTCTTAAAGGCAGGCTGCAACTTCTTATAAGAAAACAAAGATATACTCAGTATGAATCGGTCGGCAGCTTGCCACTGGCTGTTCATGAAGCACTTACGACCGTCTTGTCATGTTTATTGTTCGTTTCTAATTATACTTATATATTTAGTTAAATGACACTTTTTAATTTAAAGTCACGTTCTGTATATACTTTAATACGCTACCTTCCTGCTAGTTCCACTGCTCAATTGTGTACCTGTAAATTGCTTGCAAAATAACTAGTCATTCGACGAACCCATTTGATCGAAAGAGTTTGTCTGAGGTTTAGTTTATGGCGTGCAACTGAACTGATACTGACCTTACTGGTCACTTTTAGCGCTGGCATCACAACCGTTTTCTCGCTTCAGCCGTTGCAAACATTGCTGTCTGTTTTCTCTCCTGTTTTCAACACCCTACACCTATTAGTCTATGTCGAGCCTGTATATTATTTATTCAGGCTGCCAGCAAATCAATAATCAGCTGTCTATTTGATTTTTAGGTTCCAACCTGAATGTCCTCCTTAGGGTGGAGCACCTAGCATCTTTAGGCGCTTCGGCTCACCCTATACTGACATTACTGGTCACTTTTAGCGCTGGCTCTACAACCGTTTTCTCGCTACAGCCGTAGTTTGCAATTCCTTCTATTCTCGCTCCTGTTTTTAAAGTTGTATGCTTATCAATTCTTAACTCGTCATACGACAGCGGCAGTTACCTTCCCATAACTAAGCCGAGTCCCATTATTACCTTTTCCTGCAGTCTATTTGACTTGTATGCTGCACTGTAGAAGTCCCTATCATATTACGCTCTTCCAGGTCCCTTTCAGAGCTGCATTTGTAACCTTATACTCACCACAGCTGTAGTATAGATTCTCTCCTTTTTTCGTCACAACTTTTGGACACTCCCTCTCACACCATCATACATCTGTATCCCTAACATCAGATTACTGCACATGTTACGGTGGTTATTTTCACGGGTTTCAAACTCGGCGTGGTAACTCCACTGGCTCTCACACATGTTCGATCTTTAAGCTCCACCACGGTCAACCGATCGCTCAATCTACATCTTAGTTGTCTATTTCACTACTTACTGTGTTCCACTGGTACTCATAACTCAATCACAGATTAGCAACGTCTGATACGCCTGGGTTCCACACAGCACAACTTATGCCTACGCAAGGCCAATTCGGCCAGCATTTTCTCTCACGTCCATCAAATATCGGGTCTCGTACTTGAATGCCAAACAACAGATCTGCTCTATGACATATTCGGCCATTCCATTGCTTTTGACCAACATGACGTTGCCAAAATTTTGTATTTATACATTAACATAGTTCTGTTCAATTTCCTTAGCGGTTTTCTCAGTCCGTTTTTCTTTTCTCCAGTGTTCTACAGGTTAACCTTATCTGCACGGAACATTGATGACATAACTGCGACGCTCACCTGGAAACCGAATCACCACAGCACAATCAACTCATCCGCACTTCCCAATCCTGACGCACTGAAGAAACCCAGATAACTAATCAAATCAATACAAGTCACCTGAGTCGTCTGACTTCAACAGCTCCAGCTACTTACGCTCGACTCCGAAGGAGACAACCACACAACTATAGGAAACAAATTGACGAAAAATGAATGCGAATATCCGCGATGATAATCTGTCAGATGCAACATTGTCAATGCTGTGGCAACAGTCGGCAGTGTTCCAAGACGTGGTGGGTTTTCTGCTGGCAAGCCTTTTCCCTTTAAGAAGCCACAACCATCTGTTTTACAACACTGCGACGTGCGGATGCGACGCGTCCCTCAATAAAGTCACTGCCCCAAACACGCAGCGGCAAGTTGACCGATACCACATTTCACAAATTCGGTGCATATATTGACATTCGTACTACTACGCCCACATCTTGGATTAGTGACATGTCACTATTCTTAAAAGATATTTTGCCGTTCTTTCTATATGCTTTATAAACCTGACACACACTGTGTACACAACCCAATCGGACTAGTTCCTCATCAAGGTACTTCACAGTAATGATCTGATACTTATCTCTACGTCGCATTCAGTGAAGATAGACTTCATGCTATTTTTGGCCCATGTGAGCCCATACTACTGACTCCGTTTGTACTACCCCCGCTCTTGGTCCTGCTAACCATGATATCCTGTAAATGGTTACAATAGGCTGATCATGCCCGAAATGTTTGCCCCATTTTGTCGAGATAAAGATAGTTATTTATTTATTTCCGCCTCGAAGCGGGGAACTTTCAGGTTGGGCCGTATTGATGCCTAACGACGTCCGCAAAGCTCAACGTCGCCTCATCCACATTAGGGTGTTATAACCCTGACGCAGAGTTCTGAGTTGATACCTGGACGGAATTCTGCGTCATGTTCCCCTTGCCAGGTGAGCCTAACTCTTCGTTTTCGACAAACCTATGGACCACCAATTGCCTCCTGTGGTCATCTGACGCTTACCCTGGACGTATGTCTGCGGCGCACGTTCCGCTGGGTAGTCACCGCCGCTGCAGTCCCTTTGCCATTATCGGCATTGAACTTCTCCAGCATTTTGACTACCTGGTTGTTGCAGAAAGCCATGTGATAGCCGACCCTTCAACGAAACTCATTGTATATGTTATATACGCCGCTTTAGCATCCATAACACTTGTCTACGCCTTTCTACAGACCTCGCCAGACTACGCCAACCACCTTTTCAGTATTCCAAGCTCGTAAGCCATTGAACGAAGCCTTGGCCTTGGCATCCCAAGTCACGCACCACATCTGGACGAGTGGCGCACCAGACTTTTGCCGTCCACGCTAACTACCTCCCGAGAAAGGAAAAGCAGCTAGCGCGAAGTCTAAACATTTGCTCGAACTATATATACTCCGCCCTTCTGACAGCACTCGGTTCACTCCCCTGCAGTAGGTCGCTATAAATCTGGTGAGTGGCGCCCTTGCGGTAATTAGCGCGCCCTCAGTCGGCTAACCAGCAAATATAGGTATTCCGTCTTATACACAGAAGACCCTACCACATGCCTCAAAGGTAAGACGATCTCCAGCAAGATCGATCTGTTTCGCGAATAGCAACTGATATCAGTAGAAGAAACTGACATTCCTAAAACAGCCGTTATCACTTCATTCGGCTGGTTCAAAATGTTAAGTATTCCAGCAAGACATTGCAATGCCGATCAAGTTTTCTAACGCTTCATCCACGATGGTGCACTTGGCCTAGCCATTGTCTACTCCTACCTAGATGACGTGTTAGTAGCCAGTTCATCGGAACAAAAGCACCCCGAGCATCTACGAAATCTCTTGCGGCGCTTGACATAATACGGTGTCGCAGTCCACAGGACTAATTGCGAACTAGACAAAAAAACGGTAAGCCTCTAAGGCCATTGCCTTGCACGCCTGATATCAAAGTCCTTCCTGATAGGAGCAGGGTAATCAAGGAATTCCCAGCTCCGACTGCGTTCAAGCCCCTCCGAAGATTTTCTGGGTTGATCACCTACTATCAACGTATCCTTCCGCGAAACTTCCAGATCAAGCTGCCTCTGATGGAACTACACAAGGGGACTAAATAAATAAGTAACTAAGTATGTTCTCGACAAAACGAGACACGCCAATACAGGCGTGATCAAGTGGTTGACAAAGCCGCAGAAATCCTACACGTGTGCGTACAACACAACACAGAAATACCTGCGGCAAAATAAATGGCTGGAAAATTGTGCATGCTTTTGCATAAGAATGATGCAGAATAAAAGGCCTGAGCCTTGGTGTCAACGAGAAATGTGGCGCCGCAGCGCCCTAAGACCACTAGGTAGTTCTGTGACGGAAAGGCTGGGTGGGGTTCGAATGGTTCCGGAGATGCAGCTCCCTTTTTCTGTAGGCGTACGCGTCCCCTAGAGTGTGTGCTAAACACGTTGTGCTCGCAGACGTCGAATATTGAGATCCATATATGTGTGAAGCAACTAGGCGGTGAATTTATTGCAGTGGTGAGTCGCATCCGCCACGTCGTTACACAGACATTTGTGGATTTTTATAGGGAAAGCGCTTGCCAGGCGAAAATCGCACCACGTCCTGCAAAATTGTCAATAACCACAAGCTAAGTAGCATTGGGGCACGTGTAACGCTTTTTCTGACTGACTTCCCGCATGGCTAATCGCAGTCCGGGCACACCCGATTTTCCGTTGACTCTGCGAATAGCTTAGTCTGGATTATCCGGTAACAGCTGGGGCCGGAGATACTTTTCTGAGATTGCCTGTGTAAATTGGGGTGCTGCTTTATGAAGGTGAGTATGGAACTCAAATCAAAGGCAATACATTGTCCGAGCTAGTGACCCACGGGTCAGGTGGGTGCCGCTGGCAGGTCCAAGCGTGATAACCATAAAATAATAAAATAAATGATAATAACTATTTTATGGTTATAACCAACCCAGGTAAGTGAGACGGTTGCACGGAGACAAAGCTTTTTGTGATGGTGTTTTGAACCATCGAGGAGCTTGCTGGTGTGCTTGGAATCAAGCGTGGCGAAGCGCAGTAGTATAGACCACAGACAATATAACTCCGAAACGTATAAAATCTGCATACCACACTAGGGAAGTGGGTGAAGTATCCATTCCATAGCACCGCCAATTAGATGAGCATTTTCACAGTAGGATAAATAATGCACCGGTGTGGTTGACGGAGCATAACTCGATGGCACCGCAAGTAAGTTGAACACTTGCAGAGAAATAAACTTAATTTGATCCAAATTGTTCAAACCCATGGCGGATGCGGATCAAAAGACTTTCTGTAATCATAATAGATAGGCTACCAGAGGTATAAGAATTGATGGTAGGCCACACAGGTTAGGTGGTTAACGGACCCATGGGATACTGATGCTAAGCAGATGAAGATGTTGGTACCAGAAGCAATTATATACTGGAGATTTGGAGGGAGCATGACGCCATGGCATCACAACGCGGTTGATCACTTGCAAGGTGATGGACCTTTTGGTTATGTTCCGGTGGTACTAAAGATTTGAAGCCCATTGCGCAAACCAGTGGAAGGTACTGATCAAAAAGCGTCCATAACACCGTACGTTTGAGAAGAGTCTTTCGTTTTTGCTCAGTCGCCGCGCTGGTCAGGGGTAGATTGGAACGCACTAATTTGCCGACCCACCAATGGCATGTAAGTCTACTGTATTTACTCACCCACGCATGTCTGGGGGTGTGAATACGACGTGAGGACGCATATCGGTGCATGTGTCCTTGAAATATGTTAATGACCCTCGGGAGTTCGACACCGGTCAGTTCAGACTGGGTCGATGCCGACGTTTTTGGCTGGTGGTTTGCAACATCTCGACAGCAGTGCATAGTGCACTGGCTACCGTGTTCAAATGTTGGTGGCGCTTCGACAGTTGCTTAATGTTATCCCAGCAAATGATAAAAGGGTTAGTGACAACACTGTTGTAGACTGAATGTTACCTTCACATAAACCACCTTAGCAAAATAAGAATTCGTAACAATTAGACGGTGAAAATATGAGATGCTACTTCTGCATAAATGAGTCCGGAACAATGTCTACCAGCTACTGGAGGCTCATCGGATCTATTTGCAAGTGCGCGGCCACCTAAGGAGTTAATTCCAGCAGAATACAGAAATAAAAAGAAAGCTGAGTGCAGTGGCTTTTGAACAGATTTTATCAAATCTCATTTTATTCCATCAGCTTGGACAATTGCATCAAAATCAGTTTCGCAATGAACACGAGAAGGAATTTTACAGTATTGGTATGGTAAAAGAATCCTAAAAGTAGATAAAGAAGCGTTTAGGTCAAATCTAATCACCCATTTTAGAAAGAAAGGTGATGGAAGAATCCAGCGCGTACGATGCATTTATTTGATGAAACCAGTCTGTTTACGACTGAATATTCAAGCGTTGTTGGTGTATTAAGCATTTTATTGACTTGACTTGAGTTCCCCGCCTTGGCAGACTTGAATGTTTAAATATTCCTTATCGCCCAGATACGTATCCGGCCAATCTGGAAAACCTTAATATGCCATCCTACTAGCATTTTTGGTATTTTAAGTATCCATGGAAACTGTGTAAATAGATCACTGACGATTCACGCTCAACCGTTTGTTCCACGGTCATGACACATTCAGTAGTTGCGAATGACTTAACAAGCGTAAAAGTATTGCCCATTAGTTAATTTCCGGTGGCCGGTGGGACTCTCTGGGACTCGTTTAACTTCCGATATAATTCCACGGGATGTACAGCTGAGCGGCTAATCGTACTCCCACAACGACAGAACAACAACAGATCATGGTGACGTGCTGGTATAGATTTGTTTTCCTATTTCGTTAGACTGCTGCTACCAAAAGAAATGCGGATGTTCTACGTGTGCCCTAAACCTCGATCCACCTGAGTGTTGGCGAAATGTGGGTGGGTGAGATTTACTGTTTTATGTGAAGCTGCCGTTTGCACTAGTTACAAAATACCCAAGACAAAATGAACCGTAATCGCTTTCAGCTCATACGTGCTTTTGACACGTCAAAGAAATTGACCAGAGGTTCAAATTCCCTACAGGCCTTGTGAACTGGAAGCAGAGAGTGCGGAGATGATATCTGAGATTGGGGCAGCACTACACGTCTGCTGGTGGACTCGCACCAAACCGCAATCAGATCCCTCATGTATGAATTTGAAGTTGACGAGCTGCTAACAACTTGTCATGGAGTGTGAGGCATGAATCCAGTAATAGCTAGTGAACATCCAGTGGCCCTAGCTTGGCGAAAGCTGCTGCTGTCACACTCGCTTCCGTAGCAGTCATCCTAGGAATACTGTAAACTGGCTTCCATGAACTTACCTGAGCTACAAATCAAGTGGACTGGTCACTACAGCAAGATTCATCTATCGAAGCAATATAGGCAATCCTAAAGGAGTATGGAAAATGATTGTGCGCAAGATCCGTACCCCTCAATTATCAGATGGTTGCACTAATGAAACTAAAATGGTTCGACAAGTATATTTTATTTGATTAGACATTGACGTGTACTAAGGAATAAATTCAGTCCGATGGGTTCTGCCGCCGATTACGTGGTGTCATAATCATGGCTGATTTCACGCAACAGCACCAGTGTTCAAAAATCCCAGCCACAACGAAGACGACCCACAAGAGGATCATTCATTAAGTGACGCTGCACTTGAGGAGTACAGATGACGGAGCAATGTTAAAGGGTTCATCCGGACAGTCCCTGACTTCCAGGAGGGACCATGCGTCGGCACTTGTGGTGCACTTCAATTCCTTATTCGCAAATATTTAGGAGGCGGTACAGAGTTTGATTTTCCTGATTTTCCTGTTATTGATATATGGATCTCTGCAAGGTTGTAATGTTGCCCTCAAATGCAGTTTGTTGCGCGTATGTGAATCAAATGCATGGATATATAAATCCGGTTTGTCCTTATTGAGTCGTTTCGAAACTGACGATACGATAGTTTGTGCAACCCTTGTCACCCGTCTCGATGTTTGCGTAGACTAGGTATGAACCTGGTAGCTATATGTTGCTCCGTGGGATCGAACAGAAGACCAGTGGTCGATACTCTAGCATTTTCCTGTGATGAGAGAGAAGAGGCGAGTTGCAATCTCTTCAGAGTAATTGTAAAGGATTGTTTAGGCGCCGAAACCCAGTGAAAGCACTTTCTGTATAATTTGTTCTTGTTGTCCATATACTTCAAGCCACAGGATGAAAGTACTAATAAGCCTTGGAACGAAGGCCTGGAATAGCGCGTTTTATTAACTGCGTTATATTTGAGCGATGTGACCTGCAGCCGTGCTGCGCGGGTATGAACAGAGCTTTATACTCTGTCAGCTACAGCAGGCATTTTTTCACGAACTTCTCGGTCATTTTGGCTAAAACAGCTTTTAGGATACTCAGCCGGTACTTTCCATCTTGATTCGGTCATCACTCTTCGAAATTGACTTCCCAACCGGGCAGTAGTACTTGCTCAATAATCCGCTGTCGGTTAGCGACTTCTTGGAAAGGTCTGTTACAGAAGTCAAGATGGGGCAGACAAGTAGATGCGAATCGTTAGGTATAGCATGTGAAGCACCGCCAATTACCAATGAATATCTTGCGAGCATCTACTATGCCGTAATTCTTCTGTCAAAATGGGCAGGGCCTACACAAATCAAACTCTGTACCGCCTCCTAAATATTTGCGAATAAGGAATTGAAGTGCACCACAAGTGCCGACGCATGGTCCCTCCTGGAAGTCAGGGACTGTCCGGCTGAACCCTTTAACATTGCTCCGTCATCTGTACTCCTCAAGTGCAGCGTCACTTAATGAATGATCCTCTTGTGGGTCGTCTTCGTTGTGGCTGGGATTTTTGAACACTGGTGCTGTTGCGTGAAATCAGCCATGATTATGACACCACGTAATCGGCGGCAGAACCCATCGGACTGAATTTATTCCTTAGTACACGTCAATGTCTAATCAAATAAAATATACTTGTCGAACCATTTTAGTTTCATTAGTGCAACCATCTGATAATTGAGGGGTACGGATCTTGCGCACAATCATTTTCCATACTCCTTTAGGATTGCCTATATTGCTTCGATAGATGAATCTTGCTGTAGTGACCAGTCCACTTGATTTGTAGCTCAGGTAAGTTCATGGAAGCCAGTTTACAGTATTCCTAGGATGACTGCTACGGAAGCGAGTGTGACAGCAGCAGCTTTCGCCAAGCTAGGGCCACTGGATGTTCACTAGCTATTACTGGATTCATGCCTCACACTCCATGACAAGTTGTTAGCAGCTCGTCAACTTCAAATTCATACATGAGGGATCTGATTGCGGTTTGGTGCGAGTCCACCAGCAGACGTGTAGTGCTGCCCCAATCTCAGATATCATCTCCGCACTCTCTGCTTCCAGTTCACAAGGCCTGTAGGGAATTTGAACCTCTGGTCAATTTCTTTGACGTGTCAAAAGCACGTATGAGCTGAAAGCGATTACGGTTCATTTTGTCTTGGGTATTTTGTAACTAGTGCAAACGGCAGCTTCACATAAAACAGTAAATCTCACCCACCCACATTTCGCCAACACTCAGGTGGATCGAGGTTTAGGGCACACGTAGAACATCCGCATTTCTTTTGGTAGCAGCAGTCTAACGAAATAGGAAAACAAATCTATACCAGCACGTCACCATGATCTGTTGTTGTTCTGTCGTTGTGGGAGTACGATTAGCCGCTCAGCTGTACATCCCGTGGAATTATATCGGAAGTTAAACGAGTCCCAGAGAGTCCCACCGGCCACCGGAAATTAACTAATGGGCAATACTTTTACGCTTGTTAAGTCATTCGCAACTACTGAATGTGTCATGACCGTGGAACAAACGGTTGAGCGTGAATCGTCAGTGATCTATTTACACAGTTTCCATGGATACTTAAAATACCAAAACTGCTAGTAGGATGGCATATTAAGGTTTTCCAGATTGGCCGGATACGTATCTGGGCGATAAGGAATATTTAAACATTCAAGTCTGCCAAGGCGGGGAACTCAAGTCAAGTCAATAAAATGCTTAATACACCAACAACGCTTGAATATTCAGTCGTAAACAGACTGGTTTCATCAAATAAATGCATCGTACGCGCTGGATTCTTCCATCACCTTTCTTTCTAAAATGGGTGATTAGATTTGACCTAAACGCTTCTTTATCTACTTTTAGGATTCTTTTACCATACCAATACTGTAAAATTCCTTCTCGTGTTCATTGCGAAACTGATTTTGATGCAATTGTCCAAGCTGATGGAATAAAATGAGATTTGATAAAATCTGTTCAAAAGCCACTGCACTCAGCTTTCTTTTTATTTCTGTATTCTGCTGGAATTAACTCCTTAGGTGGCCGCGCACTTGCAAATAGATCCGATGAGCCTCCAGTAGCTGGTAGACATTGTTCCGGACTCATTTATGCAGAAGTAGCATCTCATATTTTCACCGTCTAATTGTTACGAATTCTTATTTTGCTAAGGTGGTTTATGTGAAGGTAACATTCAGTCTACAACAGTGTTGTCACTAACCCTTTTATCATTTGCTGGGATAACATTAAGCAACTGTCGAAGCGCCACCAACATTTGAACACGGTAGCCAGTGCATTATGCACTGCTGTCGAGATGTTGCAAACCACCAGCCAAAAACGTCGGCATCGACCCAATCTGAACTGACCGGTGTCGAACTCTCGAGGGTCATTAACATATTTCAAGGACACATGCACCGATATGCGTCCTCACGTCGTATTCACACCCCCAGACATGCGTGGGTGAGTAAATACAGTAGACTTACATGCCATTGGTGGGTCGGCAAATTAGTGCGTTCCAATCTACCCCTGACCAGCGCGGCGACTGAGCAAAAACGAAAGACTCTTCTCAAACGTACGGTAGATAAGCTTCCAGCTTCTTTTGATTGATGGCAGTCCACACTGGCCTGGGGGTAAGGCATCCATCGGATACTGACGCGAAGCATATGAACTATCTGCTAATAGAAATAATCCACCGGTGAGGTAGACGGATTATAACGCCATGACGACGCAAGTAAGTTAAACTCTTGCAGGGTGCTAAAGCGTTTTTGAAGTGAGCTTCCGAAGATGAAAATTATTTGTACACAATCGCTTAAACCACTAGATGCTGCCTATCTAGGGGACGGGATGCCCGACCTGTTGCTCCGGGTTCTCCACATATGTCTATCGGTCGTATTTATAGGTAGGTGAGTGCAAATATGGTTAGTCTACAATTCTATGCAGGTCACGCGTTAGAACAAGTAAGATAATGTTACAGGAAGGAAGGATATGGAAATTAAAGAAGGGGGTACGGAGAGCTGGCAATCTCGAGCATTGCCATACCTTTTACCTGGTTTTATATGTGTATCTACAAAATATGGTGACATCTGTTTGTGTGTTTCTTCTAATAGCGGAGATGAGAAATAAAACTTGTGTACAGTAACTAGATGTCAGGGTATGTGGAGCAATGAAACTAAGGAAAGAGGGTGCAGTAAGCAGTTGTAACAAAAAGACTCTCATGAGAGCGGTGAGTAATTAGAGCAATTGATGCAAAAATGGAGCCCTGTCCGTGGCAGCAAAGTAGTTGAGCTAACTAGGTGAAGTAAAATGGCACACAAGCGCCAAAATAGATTTAGTGAGCCTCCCGAATGTGGAGCAGAGGATGTGGATAGAGATAACTGAGAAGGAAATTACGAGGTTTAGTAGGTAGCATAATCCGACTTTAGATAAGGTAGTTCTAAACATGCACTGCCGAGCTGCCAAATGAGATGAGGAGGGTCAATTTACATAACCAGTATCTGTAGTTGAAGGGAAGATGGATAAGGGGTTACATTGATGCCTTGCAGCTTTTCCATAATGGTTAAGTGAACCACCAGCATTCGGGGCCCTACAGTGTCAAAAGTAAGTTGGATGGACACATAGAACAGAGAGAGATGGAGCCAGATTAATTGCATAGAAAAATCTGCCGTTGTTTAGAAATAAAGGGAAACAAACTGCCAAGAATTCAGTGAAGTGGCTGTGCAGTAATTTAAAAATAACTGAATAAATAAGTTATTTTCGAACACTTCGAGGTACACCACATCTGACATGATCAAGACAATTGCCGTAGCAGAAGGCATGATAGTCTAGTAAAGCCAGCAATACTATGAAGCTATAGAAGTAGAATAATATAGGGCAGCTTTGACCAAATAGAGTACTGAACCACTAAAAAGTGGAGCTCTACAGTGTCACAGGTAAGACGAATCGACAAGGAAAACAGAAGGCGTACTTGCAGTGCTAGCGACGTAGCAGAGCCCGTTCTTGGCGAAAACATTATGGGCTATGGAGTATCGGGCAGTCGATTAAGTTTAAGAGCGGTGACATATAGGAACCAATTTCTGTAGCTGGAGGGAAGATAGGGAAGTAGAGCCAGCGATGTTATGAGGCTGAACGTATGATCGCTTCCCCTGACACAGCACAGACTGCCTTCAACTAGCTCAAGGAAGCTGTCCCTAACATAGTAATCTACGCTCATCCATTAGCTCATGCACCCCTTGCTAGTAGGAATGTTGCCTCAGACGTCGCAGTAGAAGCCGTTCTTCAACAACACTTTGGTGGACAATGACGACCGCTTGGGTTCCTAATAAAGCGCAAACAGCCAGTGGAATCACGCGAGCTGCACGTTTGGATGAGAACTGCTCCCCATTTACTTAGACATTAGTCACTTGCGGCACCAATTCAAAGGCCGAGCTTTCATGATCTACACTGAAAACAAGCACCTCAGTTTCTCCTTCAACCAGGCCTGCAACAACTATTCATCACGGGAGGCAACACACCAAGACGTTGTCACGCAATTCACTGCTGCCATACGATATGTCTCAGGTGTGGACGACCCCTTCGCCGACGCTTTCTCACGTGCCAACCTTACGCTCAAATATTTGCCTACCTATGACCTTGCTGCCATGACCTCTGCTCGGGCTCAGGAGGAAGACATACAACGCAGGCTGCAGTCAACTTTGCTGCGCATGCAAACTGTTCCTCACCAAACCACGAAAGAAAGCATCCTCTTCGACAATTTGACCTTTGGTCCTGGACCCCTACGTGCCCGTCTTCTTCAGAGACACGGTTTTTTACGCAGTGCACCCACTATCATATCCCGGTATTGGTGTATCTTTGAACCCGGTCACCGAAAGTTTTGGTTGGCCACGCTTAAAATATTCGTATTGGGCTCGCGCTTGCCGTCAATGCCAGCGCTCCAAAATACATCGTCATATCCGCAGTCCGCTTGGTTCAAATCCCGCCCCGGATTATCGTTGCTCGCATGGACACATAAACCGGGCAAGTCCACAGCCACCTTCAGGCGGTTTCATATACATACTTACGCGTGTCAACCTTTTCACCAGCTGGCCAGAAACCATTCCCTTAACAGGCTGCGCAGCTGAGACTGTTATCATGTCTTCTTAGACCGGTGTGTCTCGCAATACGAATGCCCTTCCACCATTAAAAGTGACCGAGGAATGCCTCTCAAATATTCACGATTCGGTACGTACCGCAACGTTTTAGGCTGTCGCCACATTCATACCATAGCGTAAATCTCAGCAGGCAACGGGTTAGTCTAAGTTTTCCATAGACAGCTTGGAACCTAGCTCTGCGCCTCCCCGATCATAGCTGGAGCCAAAACGTAAAACTAGTACTTTTAGGCTTTTGCAGCAGCGTTATAGCTGACTTGCAATGTGCACCAACGGACCTGGTTTACGGTACAACCCTGAAGTTGCCAGGAGAACGCTTCTCACGTCTTGCGTCGTAGGGTATGTTCGCCTAACTGCATCCTCCCTAGCTCAGCGCATGCGTTATTTACGCCCAACTCACTCCGGGAGTAGACTAGGGGTTTGAAGATGCACAGCGGACTCTCCACCTGCCCTCACGTCTTCCTCCACACCGGCGCAGTGCGGCGCCTATTCCAGCGTCCCTACACTCACCCTTTCAGGGTCACGCAACTCGCACCAAAAGAGTTAACCTTAGCCGAACCGTTTGCAACCCATCCTGATGCTATTACACAAGCACCGGCACCTGCGGTGACTTACCAAGCACTGGATATCTCGGTACTGTCCGTTCCACTTGACCCTCAACCCATCCCGACTTCTACCCTGGCAACCGACCGACGTGGTAGACAGGCAAAATTTCGGTCCATTTTTTAGAGTTTGTAATGGTTTGTTGTTCCCACTAACACGCTTTTTTCTTCTTTAATGGTGCTAGTGCGTCGCATTCACAAACGAATTCCAAACTAGACAAAAAACTCAAAACATTGGGGAAACTTTAAAAGCGTATTTGCTTTTAGCATGCAAGCAATGTAACCTCTCCGGCGCCAAGCTACTTCCCTCCGCCCTTGCCCAACCCTCTGAGCACCATCTTCCAGAAACATAACCCCCGGAACTGTCAAGACAATCCTTGAGTGACTCGTCATCCGGCTCAACGCAACCACTGAGTGACTCACCAGCCAACCTAAGGCGCTTTTCCTTACCAAGCAAAAGTCAGTCACCATCGGCCGCAGACAGCCACGAACGGGTTGGCCTGCAAACGCTTATCTAGGCGTTGCTGACGAAGACGCCTGGATTTCTTGTGGGAAGACGACGGTGGACTGGGGTACGGTGGGTTGTTGACCACTTCCAAGCGCACCGTCGGATCCGCAGCAGTACAAATGGCCTGTCGGATTTTATTTGGGCAAGCTATGTTTTGGCAGTCCGACTGGTCAGCCTCGACTGCCCTACAAAGGGGCACTCTGGTCCACGCGATCGTCATAAATAATAACTAACCACAGCCCGGACCCAGCAAACTCTGCTACACACCCCACCTTAGAAGCCCTTGTTCCATCCCATGCAACTATATTATCACCTAATATAACTTTCTGTTTTCCCTTGGTAACAGCTATAACAAAGACTTTCATCCTTCAGCCTTCTAGGAGAAGCCCTTGTAATGTACCGGAAACAAGCTGTTTCAGTATTCTGACATTTTGTATTTTACGGTTCTATTAACCGTCCAAATACATGCACGTGTTTTACTGACTACGCTTCCGTTGACACAAGTTATTTTGGTGAGTACCTGCTGCAACGTATCTCGCTCTGTTTCATTCGCTTCCTATTTTAGTAGCCTGCACAATACACGTGGGGGGCAGTCGCCTTTAACTTCCATACTGTCCCGTATTTGACACGTCCCTTATGTGCCATTGGTCACCGAGTAGTAGTACTCTAGACTCCAGGCCACCACTACTCTATCCGCTTGAGATGTTGGCCCCTCAAAGGATTGTTATGACTGGTCTCCAGCGAGTAGCGGCAATTGGCTTAAGGACCTCTCCAAATCTGTTTAGTCAGAATGAGGACCACGCGCAATTGAGTATTCTGTCCACTGAAGACCAGGAGCATACGAAGCCTTCGCTCCTACAGCAAACTTCACAAACTCTGGAAATGCTTGTTTACACGGGGTTAGTACAGTGATGAGGTAACAAACATCCGAGGCAAAAATACTAAACTTGCATCTATCGGTGATCGTTTGCTCATATATGGTAAGCTGGAAGAACATGAAAGTAATTGCAATTTAGTAAGGAATATTGATAGTTGGGCCTTCCATATTCCTGCCAAACGTTTAATGTTTATGCAACTCAATCGTTTTCTTTTGCGGCTTATGGATTTTTATCAAAGTTTTGGCGTAGGTTTGGAAACCGAAAAGCTTCCTAAAAGCCGTCAATTAAACTGGCTATTGTTTAACACATTGGTACAACGCAAGTTCCATTAATTCCTTGACAACAGTTGACTGCACGGTAAATACGGAACATCTCGTACAGCTTGCCTTGGTTACCCGTCAAATAAACGCATTTGGCAATTTTGGAATGGAACTTATATTCGCAAGAAGAACAAGAGCGCGTAAACTGCTAAAGATAAATAAACCAGCTAGTAAAATAGTTATTGTTATTCTATTGCATGTTAGGTTAATACACAAATGTGTTCCGTTTATCCGACTTTTTCAAACATGATCAATGACAAGGTAGTTAAAGCCAACCGAAACGGTGCTGAACATGTAGCACAATCATTGCACCAGACGCTGTAGAAATTTTCTGTACCTTTCCGACAATAATTTCTTTTAACAAATGGCACATTCTCAGTGATTCATCAAGAATATCAGTCTGAGGCAAACAATTGTTTTCAATGATTCATCTACAGGCCGGTAAAATCATATAAGGTTAAATTACAAAAGGATGGATAGTGATTGGTTCGGGGGTTTGTTCTGAACTGACTCGGTCAATGGTTAGACATCGAATAGTTCGCCGCTGTCTCATGTACATAGACCGATTGAGGTCTACGTAGTTACAAGGCCTGACCCGATGTCGGGGTGACGGCAAGGCTGATGGTTGTTCGGCTAAGGCAGGTATAGAGATTGAACAAACATTTTCTGCGAGCACAGCCGTGGTTGGAATATTCGGATCGCAATGGCCTCTGCAGTGGCGAGCATCCTTAACCGCGTACCGTTCGATTTGCTCTCTGGAACCTGATAAATCATAGTAAAAGCATTCGGGAGGTTAAACTGGTGACAAGATTCGAACAGATGAGACAAGATACCGCTTGTAAGTACTCCGGTACCCCCGTTCAACAACCATTTAGGGCTATGTTCCTTAATGCGACGTGACAGTTGACGAGCCGTCCGACCAATATATGTTGCCCCACAAGTGCACTTTAATCGGTAGATAACGTAAGAAGGGGTCAGCTTCGGCAGTCTATCCTTGTTGCACACAGGAATTAGCTGATTCCCGGCGAAGATGCATCGTAAATCCGCAGCCGGAAAGGTGTTCCTTATTGATTGAGTCAGTTTCCTTGTTAAGAGCTCACTAATTGTATCACCTTTAAAATCAAGGCGGATGAAGAGGGCCTTTTGCGCGACTACGTCCTTAACGACCGGTGTTATTTTGGGCTGCATGTTGTGCTGAATAAATCTTTCTGGATAACCATTTTCACGCAAACTGTTCTGGATGGATTTCATCTCATCCTCTAGAGCTTCCTCTGATCATCTCTTTCTCGCCCTTGAGGTGAGACCACGTACTAAGTTACGCTTGGATTTAGGCGGTACAAAACTACTGAAATTTGTATACTGACCTGACCACGTCTTCTTTCTGTTTGTCTTCCTTAATATGGAACCGTCAGTTCGTCTACTAAGGTGTACATCCAGAAATGAGAGTTGGCCATCTTGCTCAAGTTCGTAGGTGAACTTAATCGCCGGGTGCGCACCATCAAACTCTGCCAATATATCCTCCAGGGAGATATCTTTATGGGTTATGCAGAAAATGTCATCCATATAACGATAGTAATGGTCTCATTTGTTCGAATCTGGTCACCAGGTTAACCTCCCGAATGCTTTTACTGTGATTTATCAGGTTCCAGAGAGCAAATCGAAAGGTACGCGGTTAAGGATGCTCGCCACTGCAGAGGTCATTGCGATCCGCATATTCCAACCCCCGCTGTGCTCGCAGAAAATGTTTGTTCAATCTCTATACCTGCCCTAGCCGAACAACCATCAGCCTAGCCGTCACCCCGACATCGGGTCAGGCCTTGTGATTACGTAACCCTCAGTCGATCTGTGTGCGTGAGACAGCGGCGAACTATTCGATGTCTTACCATTGACCGAGTCAGTTCAGAACAAACCCCCGAACCAATCACTATCCATCCCTTTGTAATTTAACCTTATATGATTTTACCGGACTGTAGATGAATCATTGAAAACAATTGTTTGCCTCAGACTGATGTTCTTGAATAATTTCTTTTATTTACAAGTTATAGTATCAGCATATGCTTTAATACGGCCCTTCTGAGAAGAAAACATTCCGCATGCATCTTGGTAAAAATTTGGCTATTGGAAGTCTAGTGCATATGCGAACAAAATTGAGATAAACTTAGTACACAATTTTGCAACTTATGTTATACTTCAAGTCAAGTAGGTGAAGGTAGGCATCCATTTACCTAATCCATCTGAAACCTCATTATAACACTATAAAACTTCGTTTTCCGAGCATTTTTAGAACTTGCATTGCTTAAATATTCATTCATATTCGAGAATAAACTATTTGAAAAGCACGGTAAGAAGACGAAAACTGGTAGATGCATGCATTTCGTATTGTCTCCTCAGTACCATTAACAATAACCGGTATGCAACTATATACTTAAATATGTGTGTGACCAAATAAGCATAAGGTGAACAACTAATGACGGAAGTTCCACACCTATGTCCACGGCAGTCTTAAGCTGATAAATAATTGCCTTTGAACACACAGGGCCGGCTTCATCCGGCTTATCGCAACCGCCTCGGCGAAACGGAGGAAGCGGGGATTAGGGTGACGTAACGCTGATCCGAGCTCTATCCGGTGACGCGTAGCCAGTAGGTGTTTACCTATTGAGGAAGCTGGCGGTTTGCGCAAGCACGGAACTTCAATGAGACAGGGATTCTGGTCAATTTCACGTTGAACCCACCTTGGCACGTGTTCCTTTATTCGGGAAGTCAAAGACCGATTGGTTCTGCCTATGTAACTGTCTCCGCAGTCGCATACGAGGAGACAATACGAAATGCATGCATCTACCAGTTTTCGTCTTCTTACCGTGCTTTTCAAATTTCTGAAGGGAACTAACTGCTTTAAATAAACTATTTATTTATTTAATTGGTTATTATTACCCTGAACAACGTAGCGTGAATGCCTATCCTTAAACTCTCTATCCCTATGGTTAATTATAAATATTTTCGCAAAGACGGAAGTAATTTTCAAGTCTTTAGACAGGTGAACATTATTATAAGATACTAGGCTACTCTAGGCTATCTGTCTATGAGGATCTACACGATCAAGAAATATTTAGCCTTTCAGCCTACTTGCAGTCGACTGTACTTAACTTGCTTTTATCGTAATGATGTTTAGACCACACTGTATACGTTGTGTTAGAAGCAGCGCTGGAGGCGTAGTTACTGAATTTATATTAGTCGACTGCTTTTACTAAATTGCTTGTTGCATATATCGTAACGGACTGCGCATGCTTTGGGCGCTCAAACGTACCTTCCGCACATGGTCTGAAGAGGTTGCCACTCGCCTCTTCTCTTCTATCATTAGACCAATGCTAGAGTACGGTTCGCCCGCCTACTTTCCGATTATCCGAGGCGAAGCACAAAAGATCGAACGGGTCCAACACGTTGCTACCTGGCTCATCCCGAGTTTACGTGGCTTTGGGTATGAAGGCCGGTGGGAGAAACTAGGACTCTACACCTTGTCCTACCGTCGGGGGCGAGTCAACCTCATTATGACCTACCGTATTCTACATCTCGGTGACTTCCCAATGCTAAGGCCGATACTGCACTTACGAGGGCCATGTAGCACACGCGGACACAGATACAAACTTGTCGTGCCGGATGTGTGATGTGTTCTCCACCCATTGTGCATCGAACGGAGAGTGGTAAACATTTGGAACAGTTTACCTGAACATGTGATTGAAGCAACATCTGTGCAACAGTTCAAAACGTTGTTAGATTTGTATTTTGCCACTATTCGATTCAGAGAACGACTGCACGCTTACGATGACATATCACATTCGTGAATCCGGAAATATCGTAAGTCAGATATTTTAAATGTTACATTAGAACGACAACGATATTCACGGCCGACAACTTTTATAACCTGTTTCACCATATTTCGAAAGAGTTGTACAGAATTCATTTCTGTTCGCTCTATAATACAGTATTCAATATTCAGTATTCAGTATGGGAATAGTCGCTCACATCGTCGAAGCAATGAAGATTTATTTATTTATTTATGTGACTATATATAGTGAAAAACCAACGTGTTTTATTACAGCCGCCGTAAGCTCATCGTAAAATGCTTCTGCTTAAAGTTTTGGAAAAACGAAAGCATACATGTTAGTCTGTAAGGTAGCGTGATACGCACTGATGCTTTGTGGCTTGCACCGCAAAACAAAGCAATTAATACCTAGTGAAGAGAAGCAACATAACCGAAAATCATGACTACAGCATCACAGTTCAGACAAGCGAAACGACAGTCAACCCGATGACATTTGGACCCTTCTACCGGTACAAATGCATCAGACACCAACTCGTGGAGTCACGTACTTTGTGGGATATAGGTGCGCAGCTGAGAATATTCTCGGAAGCTGATATTGCTTGTAGCTTCAACCTTTTTTCCTGAATGCGAGAGGATGCTTCAGATCAGAGAAGTAATCTCATCCTTTCCAGTTTTATCGTCCGAATTCTACCCATCCACCCAGCGCCAGGTTTTCTTGCATATTCATTCCGCTTCATGCAAATTATTTTCAATTTATTCCCTTTGGCTTGTGCTTCAGGAATTGCATGGGCAGTGAACGCGGAATCACATGGCGATTTGAAAATATGGCGCGCATAGTTTAACATGTTGAAAATGTAGCCGGATGAAAAGGAAGGAATAAACGATAATTATTGTAAATCCAAAAGCGTGTGTTAACATTTTTAAAGATTCGAATAGTAGAATACGCTCAACTTTGAGAGCTCCCGCTTGTATACTCCGCCTAAATTCTCCAACATTTCTCTAAACAACTACCTTGATAAAAACAACTTAACAATGCCATAGTTTGCGGTAGTAAAGTTCTGACGAATGCAGACTGGCTTTTATTTTGTATACTAAATTAGTGCAGTGTTTTTTAAACAACACTAAGGGACTGTTAACTACGGAATCAGAAGCATATGGTAAACGGTGTGTTAGCAAACAACACCGGCCGAGTCTACTAGTGAAATGTTTAGTGTTTGTTCACGATATGACGCATGCTCTGTGCTCTGGGTTAAACTAGAAGAAGATGTGGCGTTGGCTAGACAATCAAGCTGCTCAATCATCATAGTCAACCGTTGCTGAGGCTTTAGTTGAGACATGTTTACCAAGCAAATATTGAGTGCATGTCCTGTTGCATCGTCCTCTCTATGTTCAAGATAACTAAAGAAAGTACTGCATGACCAGATATGTGTGTTTTTATGCGCAAGTTAGCGGACAACTGATTAAATAAAACAAATGCCCTCCAAAGATAGGGTCTTTTGAATAGAACATGTCCCCAGCTCGTAACATCTGCCAGATGATCACAAACGTATTAGAATGCAACAATGAATCTCCAGTTGAGAGGATATTGGAAATAAAGACTTTTAGGCTAATGGTCTCTACACTGTTTGTTAAGAGCGAGCAAGGGATGAACCTAATCTCTGCTTTTCAACTTGACAGAAAACAAGAGGACCCATCTAAATTTCGTACTTTGCAAACTGTCTGTCAGGATGAAGAAGAGCGCCAGAGCATCCTGTGGCGGGACCCGCACCTCATAGGAGAAACCTTATAAGCCTCGAAATACCTCTTTCTGGAGAACCGAGTCAGATTGAGCTAAGCTGGCTGTGAACTAGACGAGCAAATGGAGAAACAGATCTAGACACCGGATTTTCGCATAGTAGGAAAGTATAGAGCTCTATGGTGGCCAATCCTCCTCTTCCTATTTCTCAAACCTAAAGAACTGATACCGAGTAGCATGTGCGAATGCGCGCAGTCTCAGAAACAAATATTGGGTGCAGTGCATCGACGATACTCACGTGGTACGTAGACACAATTGAGTGGAGAGCTCACTTCTGTTGCTAAACAATGCCACGGCTGATTTTCTGTTTTCCACAAAAGTCTAGACGGATAAAGAGCTTTTAATCCTGGATATTTCATTTGCTAGTAAGCTGGCAGGATAGCTGTCAGCAAGAGTTAACTGGATGGTAAACCACTCGAATCAAGCCTCAAAACTACTATTGCAACTACCAAACTGTTACTAAATACATTAAATACGTACTCACTCTTGTAGCTCTACAAAACATTACAGCAATTTGGAAGCATTGCAGAAGACAAAACAGGGCCTATCCAAAAAACAGATTTCAGTTTTGTCAAATTTTTCTGTTGGTATATATGATTTCCAAGTGCGTGGACTTTGATAAAATTATCACCATTGTTGCTATGTTTCGTCATAAACTGCGATAGCAGGAAACGCACATCGAATATTCATTGCTCAGATCCAGGTTGGTCTGGTCCATTGAGGAGACTGATCAAATAACCCAATGGCTTGCCTGTTAGTTTGACGAAACGCTCCGCACCCATCCATTGCCCCAAAACGAGTCGGGCCGCTAGGTCACCGCAAACACAAGCACGCTAACGTGCGTTGTCAGCCTATCGAAGTTTCCACTGGGTGTTAGGCCTCATTCCGTCCGTCGAAGAGCGTTCATTCAGCGTAATTTACTTGCATGCATACTTAGGGGTACAGCTGGCATAATTGCCCGCATGCGTGCACGTACGTGTGTTACGGAAAACATTCATTCAACATTGGATGACCGGAAAACTCTTACACATTACTCGGGTAAAGGTGTGTGTGTGTGCGCTATAGTGCGGCGGTTCAAGACTTTCTGACCAGTATTTTGAAACACCGTCTATCGTGGCAGACTGACAGCCACATTTGGCGTTAAATTTACAGATTCCATGCTTCTGCTATTTCTGTTTCCGAGTACTTCGCTTCAGAATCGTAAGATGACTATTTTCTTCCTTATCTTAAAGACGTTAATTTTACGGGGTTTTTTTAAGTGCCGTCTTTATTCTTTGCTCATACGGTTTGTGGATTTGCAATTGTCCTGTTTAGGAGTTGTTTCACTTAGTTGCAAGTCTATGGGGTGGTCCTATGTTAACCAGGATTTTAGAAAAACGGCTAATATTACAATTTCTGTCGCCAACCGCCCTTATTCTGGAACTTACCCTTTGCTATAGTTAAGTGATTCTACCCGCTCTGCCGAACTCAGCATTAGTAACAATTTTAAATACATGAACTCACTCGCTTAGCAATGTCTGGTTTTAGTGAATTAAATGCATCAGACCTGCTACTGCATAATGATAGATCAACACTAATGTCGTCATCTTAGCCATTTTCCTTAGCGATACAAAGAATTAAGGAAAGGGAGCAACGTCTAGACTATTTGAAAGTAGAGAACCTGAGCGATATTTCCATCCTATATGTCGAGAATGTTTAAGAAGAAAACTTGCGTTCATCTTGGCCTTTCCCAATATGGGAATGGTCTTTTGGAATATCGCGAAATAAATAATTAACTTATTTATTTTTTGTTTTTATGTCAGTACCTATATAAGATTTTCACCCTACTGCCATTTGCCATGAACCCTATAAATTTTACCGAATGCATCTACGCTTAAGAAGAGTCCCTCATTGATTCCCTACTTTTCAATGCGATCCGGTGAGATAAGTTGCGTCAGTAGATACTTAAGACTTCGGATACCCTGCCTTTTGTAAAATCAGATTCGTGTCATATGGGATGAAGTACTTTTACGCAACTAAAGTCAGACCGTCAGAACCCGAGCGCATTAGAGACTTGTGCGTCCAGATTTGTACAAGTTTGTGTCCAAGTGTTTTCGCGATAATGGACTCAAAGCATATCTGTCTACACCATTTTACACTCATGTTAGCGCATTGTACCAAGTTTTTAGCGTGGCGCATTTCCCAAATCAAGTGCAGTGCTTTCAAGTTAGCGAGGTTTCCTTCAGATAGGCATCAAAATAGAACAGAAAGTGGTGCTCGGCCCCTTTCGTTGGACTGTCTGTCGCTTGTGTTGTGGGCTTCCAACCGGTGTCCCATTGGGTTAAATCCAATGAGCAATGAGAGTGCTAACGACGCCAAAATAGCTTTCTTAGCCTCGCTGAATTGAAAGCAGTACAAGCGATTTCGAAAAAGTGCCACGCTAAAAGCTTGGTACAATTCACTAATATGCGTGTAAAATGGTACAGAGGTAAGCTAAGTGAGTCATGCAGCGAGTTAACTACAATTTATTGACCCAAAAGTTTGTATCTTTATCGTATGCCTCCTTTCCGTTTTATTTTATACGTATATTGTCCGCATATGCTGAATTGTGTTTTGTGAACGGTTTTGCGGTTACGACGTTGCTCAACAGAGCTTAGATATGTATGCGATTGACTGTGTTGGCCAATTCATGACCCTCACCTTTCATTGGCTGGTGTTGAAACACACCCACTATCTTTCCATTGGTTATGTAATTGCTGATAGTTCAGTGTATTGCAACTTACGATCTGGTCGAGTGTCAATACGCACCATGCTTTTTCGGTTGCTTTCTTATTAAATATTGACAACATCATCATCATCATCATCAACAGCAGTACATCAGCCATTTGAACTGATGCTTCCCTGCCATACAACCATGAGGAACTATGAAATAAAGAATAAGAAGGGAGAGAGAAGGGGGACTTACCTGAAAACCTTAATGCCCTAAGCAAACATTCAGGGTCAAGGCGCCTACACCTTGTGTAGACAACATACCGTCACAAACAGCTAGCTATCGTGCAAAGATAAGGCGGCATCGGCGAGACAGCTTCCTTACGGCTTTCACTGCCACGCGTCATAATCAGCCATTACTCCGCAGATAACTCAGCACCAAACACACTTTAAAAAGACAATCCGATTAGGAGAAGACAGCAGACGCGCCACTGGTGTCGGTTGCGAGCCATATCCTGTAAAGTCTCGAGCCAAGCACAAGGTGAGGCACGTGGACTCCAACCCGGAAGGCGAGACGGACCAACGGCACCTAGTTTGGTCGTCAGTGACTTCATTTCTTGCTGCCAAGTCAACTTCTGTCCACCTCGAGCCTTGCGCCATCCTACACCTGTTAGACTGAACAAGGCCCTCCTGGGTAAGCGGTGATCAGGCTTGCGTAGCACGTGCCCGAGCCAACGTAACTTATTCAGTGCTATCTGTTGTTCTAGGGAGCTAGCATGATCATCACCACCTAGTATTCGCCTACGCACATCATTGTTGCGGACACGCTGGTGCCATCCGACACCAGCAATGCTTCGCAGACAACGATGATCAAAGACTTGAAGGCGCCTCAGATCTTCAGAACGAAGGGGCCAAGTCTCACTAACATACAGCAGAACGGCCCTCACTTTGGCCTTGTATACACGGCCTTTCAGACGGAGGGAAACTCCCTTCTGTCGCCAAAGATGATGCAGGTTTAAGAAGCTAGCTCTGGAATTTGCAATGCGTGAGTTCACGCCAGTTTCTATGCGCCTATCATTGCTGATGCAGCTGCCGAGATAAGTGAATTGATAAACCACCTCGAGTTCCTCGTTAGCAAGCGTCAAGGGGTCATCGAGTGGCTGGTGGTCCTGCAGCAACACGTTGCACTTTGAAGGTGTGAAGTGCATACCAAATAATGGGACCACTCTGGATAGGCTATTCAGGGTTGATTGTGCCGCCTCAACATTGTCGAAAGGTAAGACGATATCGTCCGCATAATCTAAATCAACTAACCTTTTACCAGGCAGCACTTCAACACCCACATCGTGAGATTCCGCAATGGAACCCTCCATGATAGAATCCACGACGAAATTGAACAAAAATGGGGAAATCGGGCAACCTTGTCGAACGCCACTTGTAGTCGAAAAGCTATCCGATAGGGCACCATAGACCCTGACTCGGCCTGTAGTGTTCGAGTATAGAGCACGAAGGATGTTCACATATTTCGTGGAAACACCTTTCCGCGCAAGTACTTCGAACAGAATCGATCGATCGACTGAATCGAACGCACTCTTGAAATCGAGGAACACAGTTATTGTCGGTTTGCGGTATGCGTGGCGCTGCTCTAGCACCTGCCGCAAAGTAAATATATGGTCTATACAGCCACGTCCTGGGCGAAAACCGGCCTGCTCTTCCCTAATCCGAGATTCCCGTTCCGCAGTGAGGTGACGAACGAGAATCGAGGCCAGTTATTTTGTCACAACTGGCGTTAAACTAATACCTCTGTGGTTCGCACAGTCTGTGCAACTGCCCTTTTTGTATATTGCCACTATAATCGATTCGCTCCAATTAGCCGGCACACTCTCTTCGTTCCACATACGTTTGAATAGGGAGGTCAGTGCTTTGCAGAGGACCTCACCTCCATCCTTAAATAGTGCAGGTGGTAAGGAATCCGGGCCAGCGGCAGGAAAACGATTGAGGGCTGTGATCGCGTTTCGGACCTCGGCCTCCGACGGAGGCTCTAAACTAACCGTCCATGGCTCGTCCTGCATCACCTAAGTAGGAAGAGGTCCGGAAGCAGGGGGCCAGTTGAACTGATGTTCAAAGTGCTCAGCCCAACGAGCCATACGGCGTTCCTTATTGTGTATCAGTGCACCCGCGTTGTCCCTGATTGTCTCACTGACGCCTGGTTTTCTCGGACCAGTGGTGCGTATTAGCTGGAAGAGCTTCCGGTAATTGCCTACTGCTCCTGCCTCCTCCATTTCTTGAGGCCGACTGGTCCACCAGGCTTCCTTGTCAGCACGTAGGCTCCGCTTCAGTTCACGTCTAATAGCCCGTCTGGTCACAATGTGTTCAGAACCAGCCGGGAGGTGTCTTCTAGCTTCCAACAGGTTCACGGACCTCTCGGATATCCAGTGACTGGTGCGGTGACGACTGATAGTGCCACAAACAGATGCTCCTGCGTCGTGCATAGCAGCCGAGATCCTATTCCACTGAAGTTCAGTATCATTAGGACAAGACAGTGAGAGTTCGCTATGCAGTGCTTCTTGGTAGGCTTGCCTGACAGAAGACTGGGACAATTTCTCTGTTGCCAATCGGGGGAGACGCTTTGTGCGCCGTCCGGTAAAGTTCATCAAGAAACGACAGCGCACCAAGGCATGGTCAGAGTCGACACAGGTACTCCAGTATGAGCGGCAATCCAGAATGGAACCGCGCCACCTGTAACTTATGGCCATGTGGTCCATTTGGGTCTATCGCTGGCCAGCTACAAGTGGACGCCAAGTGGCACTTCGGCGCCCACTGTGTCTAAAAGCAGTGCTAGTAAAACAACTGGTGCTCCGCACACAGTTGCAGCAGACGCTCGCCGTTGTCAGTCCGTTCGGAGTTAAGTCCATAATTTCCACCCAGCTGAGCTTCTGAAGAGCTCAGACGCCCTACTTGTGCGTTCATATCCTCTGCAAGTACTATAATATCTTAACTAGTAGCACTGCGTATTAGCCCGTTCAGTTCGTGATAGAAAGTGTCCTTGACTGCATTAGAACTGCAGTCCGTGGGAGCATAAGCAGAAATCACAAACAAACAGCGTTTTGTTTTACTTCGCGAATTCACCTTAGCTGATGTCGTCAAACGGGCTGCACATAAACGGCTGTTCACCGGAATCCAATCAACCAACGATAACTCAGCCTTGGAGCTGAGAATGATACCTACACCAGCTTGACCGGTGAGTGCCGCATCGGCGTCTCCGGATGCGTGCAACCAATAACGAGAGGATAAGCCGGGTGCAGTCAATTCAATAACCCCGTTAGGGTCATTGATCCTAGTTTCGGACACACAACACACATCAACACCCAGTGTGTCCAAGGTGCGTGCGAGTGCAGCCTGCTGACCTGTTTGTCTTAGAGTGCGAACGTTGAATGTCGCCATGGAAACGGGATAGCGTGGCCTTATAAGGAACTTTTGCCGATAGGCGTCCGATAGGTGCTGTGGGATGGTGGCGGCAGACGGTACTACTCCAGTAGCACTTCGGTTGCTGTCAATTAAGCTGGGAATTATAGAAGGAAGGTTAGTAATAGGGGCCGGGATGGGACTAAGAGAAAAAGGTGGAAAAGAAAGAAGGGAGGCGCAAGCAGTAGCATGTTTTCGCTTATCCGCCCTGCTGTTTGCAACAGATAAGGCGACCCTTGATAATCTGCAGGACGGCCGATGCAGGATGAAGTTTATTTTTGAAGAAAATGTCATGGTTGTAAGTGGGCTGGGATACTGCGAGGGCGCCCAGACCTAGACAGGAGAACGATTAGGGTCCTCATCCAAAGCCTTTGGCTCAAAAGCCTGTCCGCAAGGCAGCGGGGTGGCAGTGATTTAGTTTTACAGAAATGGACGCCACCTCATTTCAAACCCCCAATCTAGAGGACCAGGAGACTGAGTTTGTCTGACCTCTCACCATTGACCAACCTGGTAGGAGTAGCTCTCAAGATGCTTGGAGGCATCACCCAGTATAGCTCAATGGGTCAATGAGGTACGCAAACCGTCGCACCACGTTAAGGTCCAGTCTCGTTGCGACGGTATTGTCAACAACACACTTGATGATTGTCTTCTCTCTGCGTTAACCCTATTTACGAGAGCCAGTAGACACCACTTCATATCTGCTGGGTTCATCCTCCCAGCTGGTCTCATTAAACCACTGGTTGGTTTTCAATCAGCAACTAACCTTTATGAACTGAGCATCTGGATAGGCGCTCTGCAATGCCACCCAAAATCCAGCTAAGCATTTATTTCTAACTTTGGTCTTCGAGTCTGAAAGAATGGTGCCATTCCTACTAAGCTCTCGAAAGGCATCTCTTGTTATGTGAACATTTTTCCAGAAACTTCATTCTTATCGCATTGTTGATGCTTCAACAAACAGCATTAGTGGTTATTTAGAAAAGAAATACGCCCAATTCCGCCCATTCTTTGTCAATTTGACAAGACTTAGATCAGATGCTCACGGAAGTATTTCGAAGCTCCTGTTGTGTATTGGGTTGTGACTAGACTCCACAAATACACGTATGTTTCGATGTTCAACCTAGTAACTGATTATGAAGCCTGGAGATAAATATAATCAATAGAACTGGTTTTTAAAATATTCAGCCGCAATTGTTCGAGGCTGGATCAGTTAGCTTAGTGTGAAATAAACCTCAGGAGTTGTTTAATATTTAATATTATATGTTACGTTGAATTTGATTCAATAATGCATTGTTTGCTTACAAAATCAATTTGGACGCTCCGGCAGCCCCTAATAATTAAAGTAGATGGCGTTTTGGACCGCTAATGTCAGTCCTAAAACGGGGTTAGCCCGTCCAGTTAATGTAGACATTCGCTCAACTCGTTCGTTTTCAATCATCGTATTGTGATTCATTTTGCTTTGCAGGTATCAGTTCTGGCCGTTCGCTATGCAAAGATGAAGTCTGTGGCCAACTATTTGTGTTGTTGTGCATAGGATAATGCCGTACTGCGACGGATTGCTTTAATGTGTGAAATGTCTCGTCACAAGGTGAGAAGAAGGCGTGTATTGTATAGCACCGTATATCCGCTGATTATTGGGGTCTATTTTCATAAGTATTAGGTACTAGTAATGTACACGTCTTATTCTATGTAGTCCGATGCATTCTCGAGGGACAGACAAATTGCAAATACAAGTATTCATGGAAAAAGGACATTTGCTAGTGAATGCGTATCCTTGGCGGTCGCAAGTAAAAATGATTAACTATTTACTACATTGTACGTTATATATAGACTACGGAGACTAATGAAGTCAGCTTTGGGTTACAGCTTTCGAACATCGCTGCTCCAACGATGTAATTGAGCACTATGTCACCAAATTGAAAAGGGCATTAACACAGTGAGCTACAACGAATTTTGATCAACTCAACCGACCTACTCCGTTTTTTCTTATCATTAATGTATTAATTCTGCTAATAATAAGATGGTTGCCATTGCATACAAATAATGATCACTTCTTCTTTGCATCCTTGGGTTGGGCACGACTGAAGCATGCCATTTCAGATGCAGCTATTTCTGACCCAACACTGTCTGAGAGATAAGCTGTCTCGGAACACCTGAGCAGTTACCGATCATTCCAAATCAAAGCCAGACCAGAAGTGAATCCACAAACTGGCATTGATCCACAACCCACGAGATAACGTAAAAGTCAAAGTCTCGTTGACAACAGTGGGATTAAATACAGATAAATGCCAAAAGCAATAAACCACAAACCATCCCCAAAATACAAGATGTAATCAAATTTTCAAATCAAGTCGTCATTTTTAGCATGTTCACACGAACACGGCGGTGTAGAACATAACGAACATCAATGAGAAATAACAATTGAGCGCAGTAAACACAAAGTTGCAACTTCACTCTGACATGCGGTCACAAAGGAGGCATTTACCTCTTATTGGGTAGATTAGAAAGTGTGCTAAATAAGGTAAGCTGAATCTTCGTCAAGACAAGGTACAAGAATCCGAAACTTTAAAATTTTACCTCATGGAAGTAAATATAATGGTAGCTAGAATGTACATGGATAGATGGCTCACTTACAATCCTAAATGATACTTGATGCGTGCAGCAAAATGTTTGCGAACAATGAACAATAAAAGCGGTTCTTTAATTAAAACAGAGCAGCAATAAATAAAGGTTAGCGAAAGAAGAGGAAGGAGATATTCATTTTAAGCGATCTTGTGAAGATAACAATGACACTATATTGATGGAGAATACAAGTAGCAGCAATACAGTAGAAATGTGAACTGATGCTTCGCTGCCATACAACCATGATGACCAATGGAACAAATAAGAATAAAAGGGAGCGAACAGGAATTTACCTGAAAACCTGAATGCTTTAAGCAAACATTCAGGGTCAAGACGTCTACACCTTGTGTTAGCAACACAATTTGTCACAAACAGCTCGCTATATTGTCATGCTAAGTCGGCATCGGCGAGACAGCTTCCTTGCGGCTTTCACTGCCTCCAGCGTCATAATCCACCATTAACCCACAAATAAGTCGGAACCAAGCACAGTTTAAACGGATAATCCCATAAAGAGACAGCAGCAGACACGCCACTGTTGTCGGTTGCGAGCCATGTCCTGTAACGTCTGGAGCCAAGCACAAGTAGAGCCATGTGGACTCCAGCGGTAACATGCCATTGAATGAAAGCACGGGGAAGGGACAGAATTTTAAGCATGGGAGCGTAAAGTGTAGCTTTCTATATTATTTTACTGTTTTTGCAACATGCGTGGAACAAGCTAAATGTTAGGACAAGAAAACACACATTTATTTAACGGTAGATCAATGAGGCATGCTTTGGTCATCCACAATCCTAGAAGGCGAGATTTGCACAAGGGATTGAATTCTGTCAGGACAGAACCAACAAAGCTTCATGCCACAAAATTTGGATAGATTGTGCGAGATGGACGAAGACCTAGTTCGAGTAACCATCGTTTGTGTTTCAAAGAGTCCTCTATGGCTTGGGGTACGCAACCCAGGACGACGTCATCAGCAAGTCTACAGCCTACAAATTTTGATGGAATAGGGGGAATTGCAAACTAGATTGCGAGCAGCAATGGAGATTGGTTGGCTAGCTGCATAACATCAGATTTGGCTTAGAGAACGCAGGACATTCGGTCACATAACTGCTTGCAGTCCGTGCGATTTGTAAAGTAATCACGCCTCACACTGCACACATATGGAGGACGCAATTTGAAACACACTGTTAAGAATTAACGATCTGTAGATGTCTGATAAGACGTTTGTGTAATCCAGAATAAGTAGCTTTACACTCTTCTATCTATAATGCCCCCGAGAGGAAAGGGGAACCAACTTAGTTCTACCTGATTCATAGACAAACTGTGTGATATCATCATGAAGGTTGCTTCGGAAAATGCGGGTGAGTAGTAGTTTATCCATTGCCTTCAGCAGCAAAGATACGCACGCAACTGTCTGACATTTCTGAGATCGTAGAAGGCAGAAGTCACGATTAAACTCCACACGAAAATCTGCCTCGACGGGGAATCGAACCCCGGTCCACGAATTTCCGGTCCGTTGCTCTACCACTGAGCTACCGAGGGCTGACGATTAGGTGCGGAATTTAACACGTGACTTCTGCTTAGTGCGCGACGTATTGCCAATGAGCTCACAGTAACTGTCCTGGTGTTGCAGATCGGCTCACTCACTCGTCACTTCCCAGTGGACCGAAGTAACTGTCCATCCGAAGTCCAAAGGGCGATGGTAGATTATTTGAAGGGTGTTTGTGAGGAACGTAAGTATCGTAGATATATAAGATATATATATATATAGATATATATAGATAGATATAGATATAGATATATATAGATATATAAGATATAAGTATCGTAAGTATCTACGATACTTACGTTCCTCACAAACACCCTTCAAATAATCTACCATCGCCCTTTGGACTTCGGATGGACAGTTACTTCGGTCCACTGGGAAGTGACGAGTGAGTGAGCCGATCTGCAACACCAGGACAGTTACTGTGAGCTCATTGGCAATACGTCGCGCACTAAGCAGAAGTCACGTGTTAAATTCCGCACCTAATCGTCAGCCCTCGGTAGCTCAGTGGTAGAGCAACGGACCGGAAATTCGTGGACCGGGGTTCGATTCCCCGTCGAGGCAGATTTTCGTGTGGAGTTTAATCGTGACTTCTGCCTTCTACGATACTTACGTTCCTCACAAACACCCTTCAAATAATTTCTGAGATCGTCTTGTATGCACAGGCATCATTTTGGCTACTTCCCAAATATCGGGGATGATACCACGCGTTAAGCATAGATTCATGAATGTTGTCACAGGTTAAATACTCGTGCCTAGAATCATTACACTAAACGCAACTCTTTGCGCTTTCGGCGGATCTTTAAACGCACGTTACTCAACGGCCAACGCCTAACATAGTGAAATTGGAATGCGCAGTCTTTACTAAAAGGAGAGGCTGCAACGACTGCGGGTATTCAGTGAATGCCATCGCAGACTACATGCTTGATTCTGCGAAAGCCACATCATGTGTGTCGCTCTTTATTGCAACTCAGCAGCAATACAAACATGAGGGGCCACTCAGTAAATCTCGCAGAAAAATACAGTCGTCTGGAGTGCCGCAGTTCTTTTCCATTCATGTCTGTCACCCGTGGAATGCTCTCCCAGAATCGATCCTCTCTGCACTGACACCAACGGCATTTAAAAGGCGGTTGGACGATGCACTCATCCACTTACACTTCGTTACCTAACACTGCGTTTCCATCCTACACCTGAGGTTTACCATGGAATTATTTGTTGTTAACTATGGGCGCTGTGAATCTAAGAGGATCGCAGGACTACAGCGGAGCAAACGATAAGTCTTTTTTCATATTTACAGTATTAACTATTTTACTCTCCTTACTATCATTATCGTTATGTTTGTATCGCCACCAACTATCCAACGGAACTTGTAAAGCAACGCTTCCTAACCCGTATAAATTCATTGTTCATTGTTGAAGGTCAACTGACCAACCATAAAATGCACGGGAAACGAAAGGAGTAATTTTGATACTGGTGATTTCCAGTGCTTGTGGCCCCAGTTCATTACTACTGCTAATAATCATAATAAAGTAATATATACCATCAGCATTCGATCGGCTGAATCGTGCTGTCGTATTAATTCTACATCAGAATAGCGCGTTATATTACACCCCACATTTTGTTTCGCCCCTGCCCTGTTATTTAGGAATATTTTCCTACCTTCTTCTGTGTGTTTGGAGATGATCTTCGGGACCGCATTGTTAAACTTTTGCTATATTGTATTGCCTATTAAAACTATCTGTTCCTTCGAAAACAACTGACAACATTGCCTGGGAACCAGCCGTAAGCAGCGTGCTGTGATCTTCGTTAGTTATGGTTGTGTACATTCTCCTGACCAAAATGCAAATTTGATTGCAGTAGGCAATATATAAAATGGCAAGGTCCGGCTAAAGGGAGCAGCCATAGCTACGGACACTGTGCCGCTACCTAACCTGACAACCGAAATTGCCACCAAATGCCGCGAGCTGGAAAGTCACCTAAGTATATCAAATGGAAAATTCAAAAAAATCAGTCAGGTGCTGGTTTAACTGACATCGATATCATACTTAGTGAATGTGCCTGATAAACTGAGTGCAATTCACTTGCAAGCCGTAGCATTTGTCTTTTAGCCGCTTAAAATGAAAATTCGAGAAAGATGAATCGGTACCGAAATGTTGATATATTTCTTACACCCGACAAATACATCTAATAACACGGAATTAACTTGGGTGTTGCCCGCCTGAAACACCTGCACTCCATGAAGCGTTTCGAGGTTATTTCCTCTCATCAGATAGAGATAGCGGGCATCGAACCTGAGACCATTGGGATGTTAGTTGTGACCGCCACCCCTAAGCCACCGGGTCACGAGGGCAAAGTTTGGCACAACGATTAATGACAGAATGGAAAGTCAATTTAAAGTACACGTTGTGTGGATGGATTGCGACACGCAATCTCAAAGTGGACCGCGATTCCCATTGAAGTGCACCTTGGCCATTCGATCACTAGGACCGTAGCTGATGAAGCAGCAGTAAATTGGGTGTTGCCCATCTGAAACCGCTGTACTCCATGACGCGTTTCGAGGTTATTTCCTCTCAGCACATAGAGATAGCTACTGCTTAATCAACCACGGTCCTAGTGATCGAATGGCCAAGGTTCACTTCAATGGGAATCGCGGTCCACTTTGCGATTGCGCGTCGCAATTCATCCACACAACGTGTACTACAAATTGAGTTTCCAAACAGAATTAAATTGTTTATTTCCCGACGGTGCGAGACGAAAACCGAATAATTTGTCTGATCGTTAGATACAACTTGCTCGGATGGTGGAGAAAATCTTTTGGATATCACGTTGCCAAACGCAAAGAAGCATTACCATGTTTAATTATTTAACATTAGTAAGAATGTCGCAAGTATAGCGTGCGAATAAATATAAGCATTCTCACTACCTCAAGAATTTAATACGACCATTCGTGGAACCGCCACCTGAGTAGATGCTTATATGCGGCTTACATTCTAGAATAATACCATTCGCACTTTCGCGCCTCTCCTGACCATGTACTGACGTGGACAAAAGTCAACGGAGTCCTCATTATCTTGGGTGGGTTTTTGGCGGATGCTTTATGCAATAGGCGGTCCGCATGGTGATACTTTTATTAAATGTCCGACGTTGTAGCTAATAGGCCGTCAACGTTTAGGACCTTTTTTGAGTCCCGTGTTATTTTTCCCTCCAGTGGGTGTTTGACATTTCATCTTGCCTGAGTATAATATTTATTCTTGGTAGCTTGATTCCATCATCGCAGGAGATGGTTTCGCTCGTAATCATCGGAGGAAAGAAAAATAATGGAGTTGAATAAAAATAAAATAAGTAAATGTTATATGCTTCTCTGGAATGGCTTTCTGTGTCCGTCTGTACATTCAGTCAAAGAGAACAAGTTAATAACAAACTAACCTTTGGTTTCGGCACTGCAGTCAAAGTATTGATGAAGAGTGAAATTCATTAAGGCTTCTCATTTGGTTCCAATGGGTAAGGCCAATCAGAAAAATAGAAAATGCAATCGGAGGGTCTTTTACGGAGCACGGAAAACAGCAGCATGTGAATCGCGTGTGATTTCCAGGAAGCAATAAATGACAAAACTGCACAGAAAAGATGAAGGAAATAAAATTAAAAACCGCAAAAACCTTAACGTTGGGAAGCTCAGACGTAATGTTAGGCGGAAAACTTGTGTTACTCAATGATGTCACTTAATGTCCCTGTTAACCGTGACTAAAACAATGGCGTTGGGCGTAAAGGAGTCGACAGGACTTTTAAATCTTATCTCAACATTGCAATGACTGCAACAACGCTGAGAAATGAACATGATACCTTACGTACTTTTTTCCTATTGAACTTCACGTATCCCACTGGGAAGCTTGTTCCATAATACGGGATTTTAGTTGAGGTAAACGTTTTCGTACTGCCTAGGCCTTGATCTTTTTACTAAAACAATATTGTTGTTGCTTTTTCCATTGCTAGTGATTACTGGTTCTTTTAATTGCAGTGCCTTACTTGTTGAATGCATTTTTCTGGTTTCAGTAACAAAAATCACGGAAAGAGTAGTTTTCCTCCGGCGCAGAAATAATGGATCAAGTTTCATTAATCGATGTGATGGTGTAAAGGAACGTCCCATGAGACGTTTAGTAAATATACGTTGCAGTCCCTTTTTAGCTGCACGATCACACACACACACTGGAATTACAGCTTATAAAACCATAATCTAGTATATGCCTTAGTTCTATTATATAAGGAGTGTTAACTGATTATTTTAGTGTGCATGTTTTGAAGAGAACCACGACGTTGCTGCAGAACGTCCGGCGTGCTCGCTATTTGACACATGACAAGGGCAAACAGAGCGAATCACCTATAAGTAATAATTCAATATATTCCTCATTGTCAATCCCAATCATCGGGCTTAGGATAGTCTGGAAAAGCACCAGACGCCGGCGTTTCGGCCTTCTGGGTCTCCTCAGTGGCGCGTCTCCCTGCGAAACCCAACCGTGTTCCGCCCACATGACAACAGGGTGCAAGCAGCTAGCACCACTACGTCATAAGTGACAGCCACAAAACCGCGTGAGAGACAGTGGACTGCGATATAGCCCGGCTCATCTTCCACTGACTTGTCAATTATGAACTGAGCAGAGGACAATGGCTAGCCTCTCGAGCTAGGACTTTCTGCTTTGGCGCCTATGTGCCATATTGGATTTAGAAGCTTTACGGCCATCTTTTATAGTACGGATGAGTAGTAGTGGGGATTTTGGTATAATTTAGCTAATGAATCATTGTCACTCCCAATCAGCAGGCCTAGGCTAGTCTGGAAAAGTATCAGATGCCAGCAGTGGAAGATGAGCCGTGCTGTATCATCGTCAACTGCCAATCACACGGGTCCGCGACTGTCACCCATGGCAAAGTGGCACTAGCTGCTGGCATCCTGAAGTCATTGAGGCGGAACCCGGCAGGAGTCCGCAGAGAGGCGCATCAATGAGGAGACCCAGAAGGTCGAAACGCCGACATCTAGTGCTTTTTAAGACTGTCCTAAGCAAGCTGATTAAGAGTGACAATGATGAATTAGCTGAACTATACGAACACCATCACCACTACTCATCAGTACTATCAGGAATGGTAGGTCGTTGAGATGTAGTAGGTTAGCGCAAAGTGTTTTGACCCTTATGATGATATATACAAACATATGTTCATCAATTCCCGTTCTCTACCACATACAATGTAATGGCCGCGCTGCTTCGTCACACTTCGACTCCATTCTATTGTTATTACTTGTAGTTCGGTGTAGCAGTGAGATTGCGGACAAACTTATTGCTTCCAACTTTTATTATTTTTTTGAAAAGACCGCTGTCATGGTACAGGAGGAGCTTGTTTCATTTACTATGTGAATAATTGGGGAATAGTAGTAAGTTGATTGGTCTTGTTTATTTACTGTCAAACACTTTTGCCCTTGAAAATGCATTGCTGCAGAATGCGATGAGGCATGTCTCTGCATTTCCTGTTCGTTTTAAGGTAGTTGGAAGAGCTTTTTACAACTAACCAAACATTTCTTTGATCGAGTACAAATGTACAGGAAAGCAAACTACAATCTTGCATTGCCTGTTTGGGGAGGCTGGACACAGCAGGTAACATCACTCACACGGTTGCATAATGCACACGACTTCAAATGCATTGCTGGTCCAATAGTGGCAGTTTATCGACTTACTGCACTGTATACATGATAATGACCATAATATTATCAGTCGCAAAGTACACATTGCATATACACCTAAAGCCCGGTTTGACACACACGTGTAATTTCGTTCGAATAAACTGGAGCAATTGTGCTGCTCTTTTGCATACTTCTGACTGGCCCGATTTCTGCATGTTTTATAACCAAAAGGTATCATTTGGAACAACTTAGGAGAACAAAATTCGGTGCATTTGACCACTGTTGCACTGTCCAGTTTTCATTCGAAACAATTCTCGGCTGTAGGACAAGCAGCAGGAACGTAAGAGAGTGTTGCTTTCCAAAAGTTGCAACAAACCAAAGACTTTGGGGGACATTTCTGGTTTCAAATGATGAACAATGAACAATGAGTTATGCCGGGTAAGAAGCAGTGGCTTGACAAGTCCCGTAGGATGGTGAGGGTAAAACTACAATTGTCAAGAGATAGGTGCATTGCCTTTTAGAATGTTTATCTAGTAGATAGGCTGTTACATTATAGTAGTGCACGTGGGACTTGAATGCGAACGACGAGACGAAATAAGTACAGTTTTAGTTGCTGTACTCCGTGAGCAACGTATAAATAAGAATACTCGCATCCGTACCGTTTCCTCAGGTTTATGTAACAGGTTAAAGCGGTTTGAAAGGATAATTAATATATTCCGTAGTAGCTCAGTTTAGGCAACCAAGTGGTGGGGGCCGAGTGCAAGATCCAATCGTTTTTTGAAAATATCCTAAGTGTGGAAAGGGACGAGCAAGTTTGGGGGAGAATGCCAGTGTTGGTAAACCCGAAGAGACAAATAATTCCGCCGGCATTGCAGGCAGCCATATTGTGCACACAATTTCTCTGGTTTACCTCAGATATGTGTGTTATGCATGGTATATATATATATATAATATATATATATACATGTTACCCTGTGTTAAGTTGTGGATAACTATATAGCTTGCTACGATGTAAGATTTTTGTACACCACTGCATCTCAATGTCTGTCTTTCATACTTTTGATCCAATGTGATCTACCTTTACTGGAATAATGTCGTGCGGGATCTTGCATGAAATGATTTAGACATTTTAATGAAGCATTTTGTGTTATGGATGCATGGCTCCAGTTGAATGTTTGTTTTCGCATGGAATCCCACTCTGTTTATGGGACTCGATATGTGAGTTAGGCCTACAGTACTCAGCTTCGTTGAATTTCAGAGAACATGCTGCCTTATCCAATGTTTTAAATCCATATATCAACCAGCCACCAAACATTCAGCAAAAAGAGAAACGAAATTGTTTCACCACGAGTTTGACATCAATAATACCTGTTGTAAAATTGGAACAGTTTAAGCGAAACCCACTCTGCAATGTGTCAGTTGTGGAGACAGTAAGGCGTTGTAATCGCTGTTACTGGGGCTTCGAGCCTTCAGAACAAAGGCTTTCATCACACCGGACCGTTTTCTGACTAGATGTCAAGTTACATGAAACAGGCAAGACAGCCAACAATATTGGCGGATAGAATTTCAGACAGGCCGCATTGCACGGTCGAGGATCACATGTATGCGAACTACACTATAGTAGTGGGTGAGAGTGAAGCCATCGTTCAGTGGGTGTGGGGCGACTAGCGGATTGTGCTAAGAGAAGATAAGGGCGGAGGTGTGCAGTGAATTCCTTTTTGGATTTTGAATGGGCCATTTTCATTATTATAAGCCGAACTCTATCTAACGAAATGATAATGTTGTCCAAAAATCCTCGGCTCAAATTCGGTACTACGGCCGAACGCGCTTTCTTGTCTACCACTGGGTATTTCAACAGTGGGCAATTGACCGATATTCTCCATTTATCTAAAAGAAAACAACCACTGAATTATTGTACAGTACTACATCACTATTGTGACGTGCTAAGACGCATATGTACGTACTTGTAACAAAGGACTACAATAGACCTTTATTCAGAAAAGCATCTTACCTGATTAGTCAAAGAAACTGGCACTACTATACATTTTTGTTGAGAAAACAATCCAACGTCAATTGTACATTATTCTAAGTTGCTACTCTAGTCGATTTTACACTGATGAAGTCCACTTTGGACAACAAACTGTTGCTTAACTCATGCAACTGTCTGTATCTATACAGATCATTCACTCAGTTCTTCACTATGGCGCTAATGGCTTTTACTCTCGGAGGCATGCGACACGTCATCCCCTGAGTTACTGCCATCTTTCTGTTACAGTGTGTTATGGCGGAGGCAAGAATACTCCACCGCTCGACGTTCTTTTGTGAGTTTTGCCCCACTCACCCCTACTCACCCTGTCCTCTTTTCCGGTTCCCCACATACGTTTTTTGTTACCTCACCTTTGTGACCAGCTTGGGTTCACACTGAATCTTATGTTTTCCCTGTTCCCTTTTCCTTCACTTTGTACATTTCGCTCGTTCGTGAGACACCGTATCGATCCTTCGCCCATGGAATGACTAGCTTTGATTGATCAATTATCAGCCTTTCTAAATGGCCTGTGATATGCCCTAATGAACCATGTGATTGAGTTGTACACACAGACGTTTGGTGTCCGGTTTGGCGTGCGGCGTGAAGATTGTTTGTTGCCCGGTAGTTGGTGTTCTCACTACCGTTAGTAGGTGCAAGCAGTCGTGAGGATCTAACAAAACATAGTGGGTTCTCTACACCTTTTCTGACGATTCCCTCTTCAACAGTTGTCAGATATGCGGCATATTCCACGTAGTTATCAATGGCGACCAACTCCTCCGCAATGATCACTGGGCTTGTGAAAGCAATTATCTCTTGCTCAGCGATGACGGGGTCAGCAGAAAGTGCATTTGATGCCAATCGACTGAAGTCAGCGACCATCAAATGGTCGCGGTGGCGTGCTACTTTACATAAAGTCTTCCTTGTGTGGGAGACTAGTGAGCGCCTATCAAAGCGCTGATGGTCTATGTGAGCAGTTATGGTGTTCGATACACCTCAGACGCTGCGAGTTGCACGTGGGCGTGGTATATCGCAGCCCACTGAGCCGCAGTTTGGACTGGTTGCCGAATGTCCGCAACCACATGAGTCGTCCGATGTTCCTACTCATGGGCGATTTCAACTTGCCCCGAATACAGTGGCCTGAAGCTGAACTACTCCCCGGCCACTGTGAAGTCGAGAGGAAGTTTACGGAGTTGCTATTTGAAACTGGGGCCACACAGCACATCAACCAACCAACACGCATTACAGCGCGCGCAACTCCATCATGCTTAGACCTGCTGTTGACTAGCTGTGAGCAGCGTGTATAGCCTCTAGGAGCCTCTAGGAGCGAGCGACCACTCAGTGATCATAGGCAGTTTAGAACTACCGCTACCGTATCCTCTCCCACTAGAGTCAGCCTTCAACTATTGGAAGGCGGACTTTAATGGCCTCATTCGAGCAGCGAGCCAGATAGACTGGTCTTTACCACAGGATTCATCTATTGAAACCTGTTGGGCTATCATTAAAGAGGGAGTGAAATCGTTGTGCGCCCGATTTGTGCCCCTCAAATTTCGGAAAGTTGGGCCAGTCAAACCACATTGGTTTGACAAAGAGTACAACAAAATGGCCCGACGGCGACGTAGACTATGGAACAAATTCGTGTTATCTGGCTCTGATGAGGACTACAATGCCTACAAGGTACAACGAAATCGCTGCAACAAGGCGAAAACAAGAAAACGCAGAAGCTTCGAAGAGGAGCTTGCAACTGCCACAAAAACTGCTCCCAAGAGGATCTTCGCATATGTGAAGCGGCGCCTAAGACCTATAGCTAGTATCCCAGTGTTAGAAGGCTCAGAAGGACAGCCTCTAACCTCGAGTACTGATCGTGCGTCAGCATTGGCAACGCACTTCGCCTCCGTATTCACAAGTGACCAGGTGTCTGTAATGAGTTCGACGAGCACCGCTCCAGCCGAACTTAACAGCCTGGACTGCAATATTGAGGATGTACGCAAGATTCTAGCAAATCTTGACGGGACGAAACCTGTTGGGCCAGATGGTATACACCCACTAATCCTCAAGTCATTATCGACCATAATTGCACCTTCTGTAACTGAACTGTTTAACAGGTCACTATCCACTGGTCTACTACCGGACGACTGGAAATGCTCAGTCGTAAAGCGTATCCCGAAAGGTGGTAACCCAAGCAAAGTGGATAACTACCGGCCGATCTGCCTGACGGCAGTTTTGGCAAAGACGCTCGAGAAGATTGTGAAGAAGAGCCTTCTGCAACTTCTCGAGTCGAAAAACCTGTTAACCTCCGCACAGCATGGTTTCCTGAAAGGTCGTTCGTGCATCACCAACCTACTGTTGACGAGGCACGAATGGTTACAAGCGCTGAACAAAGGCCAATCGGTTGACGTCATTTACACTGACTTCAGTAAGGCTTTTGACAAGGTTAACCATGCAGTGCTCCTTGACAGACTGAGGATGTGCGGTGTTGGTGGTTCGCTGCACAAATGGATCACCAATTTCCTTGTGGATCGAAAGTGGAGAGTCCAGGTGGACAACCATCTAACAGACTGGTATCCATCGAGCAGCGGCGTGCCCCAAGGCACTGTACTGGGCCCGATATTGTTTCTAATCCATATAAACGATGTGCCTCAGCTACTACAATCACATTGTGCTTTGTTCGCAGATGACTTGAAAGTGTGGAGAGTAATCCGCACACTCAATGATTGCGATTTACTTCAGCAGAATCTCGACTGCCTCTCAACATGGTCTGGAGAGGTTAACCTTCCGATCAACCCTGCCAAGTCGCAATTCATGAGGTTGGGTAAGTGTGATCACGGCCGAACGTACACAGTGGCTGGACAACCGTTGCATCCCGCTCCTTTCGTGCGCGACCTCGGTGTACTCTCACGCTGCGACCTAAAGTCCATTGACAACACGAATAGGCTGTACCAAAACAGCCTTCGTATGCTTTGGGCTCACAGGCGCAGCTTTAGCACTTGGTCCGAAGAGATTGCCACTCGCCTCTTCGTCTCGATAATACGACCAATGCTAGAGTACGGCACTCCCGCATATTGTCCCATCACTCGGGGCGAAGTAGAAAAGCTTGAGCGGGTGCAGCATGTAGCCACCAGGCTGATTCCCAACTTACGAGGTATGCCATACGAAGACCGATGTAAGAAACTAGGGTTATACACCCTATCTTATCGTCGGCTGAGGGTTGACCTCATCATGACGCACCGGATATTACATCTGGGTGATTACCCCATGTTGAGACAACTACTTCATCTGCGCACACCAAGCTGCACGCGAGAACACCGGTATAAACTTATCGTCCCGGATTTGAAGCGGGTCGCCCATCAACTCTGTTTCGAACGCCGAGTGGTGAATGTCTGGAACGACCTGCCTCAGCATATAGTAGAAGCGAACACAGTGGCTAAATTCAAGATGCTACTAGACCAACAATTTGCAAAGGCAAAGTACAAAGAGCGAAACGATAAACAAAAAGTTCATGTCCGAAAACGACGAATGATGCAGCTACACAGAGCAACCTCTACTCGCTGCTTCGCACCAGTTCTCAGTTCTCAGTTCATGGTTGCATGGTAACTTGCCGCCAATTTGTTGAAACGAACTGAATTGCATCGAGCACAGAAATCTTGACACTGACATTCCCGCCGATGATAAGCCAGCTAACACGGTGTTTACGATGAGCTAAAGAATTCGGTTCACAATTTACTTTCTGGAACGGATTTGATGATTTACCATCACACGGTCCACGGTTTGAATCATGTTGGTAGTTTTTGCGGGCAAAAATTCCAGTTGCATGTTATTCAGGCCATCTACCCGTGGACGTGTTTTGCAACTGTTCAACAGCAACATACTTGTTCGTCCAATTTGGCCTAGCTCTTTGTCCAATTGCAGGACCCACACGGTGAAAAGTTCTTAGGTCATCCACGCAGTTTTATGAGCTCTATATGTTAGCGGAAGTATATCCACATCCAAGCTATTAAAACATTGTGGTTTCTTACTTTTTTCAATCACAAACAGTTTTCAGCAAATTCATCATCGTCACTCCCAATCAGCAGGATTAGGCTAGCCTGAAAAAGCACCAGACGCCGGCGTTTCGACCTTCTGTGTCTCGTCAGTGGTGCGCCTTCCTGAGGACCCTTGCCGTGTGTCTACCCAATGTCTTCAGGATGCCAGCATCCAGTGCCACTTCGCCATGGGGGACATACACGGATCTGCGAGCATGACAGTTGACTATGATATAGCCCGGTTCATCCTCCAGTTTTCTTTTGTCCTTGCCCGACATATTCGTGCAGCATCATCATCATCATCATCAACAGCAGTACATCAGCCATTTGAACTGATGCTTCGCTGCCATACAACCATGAGGACCTATGAAATAAAGAATAAGAAGAGGGAGAGAAGGGGGACTTACCCGAAAACCTTAATGCCCTAAGCAAGCATTCAGGGTCAAGGCGCCTACACCTTGTGTTAACAACATACCGTCACAAACAGCTGGCTATCGTGCAAAGATAAGGCGGCATCGGCGAGACAGCTTCCTTGCGGCTTTCACTGCCACGCGTCATAATCAGCCATTACCCCGCAGATAACTCAGCACCAAACACACTTTAAACAGACAATCCGATTAGCAGACGGCAGCAGACGCGCCACTGGTGTCGGTTGCGAGCCATGTCCTGTAAAGTCTCGAGCCAAGCACAAGGTGAGTCACGTGGACTCCAGCCCGGAAGGCGAGAAGGACCAACGGCACCCAGTTTGGTCGTCAGTGACTTCATTTCCCGTTGCCAAGTCAACTTCTGTCCACCTCGAGCCTTGCGCCATCCGACACCTGGCAGACTGAACAAGGCCCTCCTAGGTAAGCGGTGAACAGGCATGCGTAGCACGTGCCCAAGCCAACGCAACTTATTCAGTGCTATCTGTTGTTCTAGGGAGCTAGCATGATCATCACCACCTAGTACTCGCCTACGCACATCATCGTTGCGGACACGCTGGTGCCATCCGACACCAGCAATGCTTCGCAAACAACGATGATCAAAGACTTGAAGGCGCCTCAGATCTTCAGACCGAAGGGGCCAAGTCTCACTACCATACAGCAGAACGGCCCTCACTGTGGCCTTGTATACACGGCCTTTCAGAGGGAGGGAAACTCCCTTCTGTCGCCAAAGATGACGCAGGTTCAAGAAGGCAGCTCTAGCCTTTGCAATGCGTGAGCTCACGTCAGTTTCTATGCGCCCATCATTGCTGATGCAGCTGCCAAGATAAGTGAAATGATCAACCACCTCGATTTCCTCGTTAGCAAGCGTCAAGGGGTCATCGAGTGGCTGGTGGTCCTGCAGCAACACTTTGCACTTTGAAGGTGCGAAGTGCATACCAAATAATGGGACCACTCTGGATAGGCTATTCAGGGTTGATTGTGCCGCCTCAACATTGTCGAAAAGCAAGACGATATCATCCGCATAATCTAGATCCACTAACCGTTCACCAGGCAGCACTTCAACACCTACATCGTGAGATTCCGCAAAGGAACACTCCATGATAGAATCCACGACGAAATTGAACAAAAATGGGGAAATCGGGCAACCCTGTCGAACGCCACTTGTAGTCGAAAAGCTATCCGATAGGGCACCATAGACCCTGACGCGGCCTCTAGTGTTCGAGTATAGAGCACGAAGGATGTTCACATATTTCGTGGGAACACCTTTCCGCGCAAGTATTTCGAACAGAATCGATCGATCGACTGAATCGAACGCACTCTTGAAATCGAGGAACACAGCTACTGTCGGTCTGCGGTATGCGTGGCGCTGCTCTAGCACCTGCCGCAAAGTAAATATATGGTCTATACAGCCACGTCCTGGCCGAAAACCAGCCTGCTCTTCTCTAATCCGAGATTCCCGTTCTGCAGTGAGGCGACGAACGATAATCGAGGCCAGTAATTTTGTCACAACTGGCGTTAGGCTTATACCCCTGTGGTTCGCACAGTCTGTGCGACTGCCCTTCTTGTATATTGCCACTATAATCGATTCGCTCCAATTAGCCGGCACACTCTCTTCGTTCCAGATACGTTCGAATAGGGAGGTCAGTGCTTTGCAGAGGACCTCACCTCCATCCTTAAATAGTGCAGGTGGTAGGGAATCCGGGCCAGCGGCACGAAAACGATTGAGGGCTGTGATCGCGTTTCGGACCTCAGCCTCCGACGGAGGCTCTAAACTAACCGTCCATGGCACGTCCTGCATCACCTGAGTAGGAAGAGGTCCGGGAGCAGGGGGCCAGCTGAACTGATGTTCAAAGTGCTCAGCCCAACGAGCCATACGGCGCTCCATATTGTGTATCAGCGCACCCGCGCTGTCCCTGATTGTCTCACTGACGCCTGGTTTTCTCGGACCAGTGGTGCGTATTAGCTGGAAGAGCTTCCGGTAATTGCCTACTGCTCCTGCCTCCTCCATTTCTTGAGTCCGACTGGTCCACCAGGCTTCCTTGTCAGCACGTAGGCTCCGCTTTAGTTCACGCCTAATAGCCCGTCTGGTCACATTGTGTTCAGAACCAGCCGGGAGGTGCCTTCTAGCATCCAAAAGGTTCACGGACCTCTCGGATATCCAGTGACTGGTGCGGTGACGACTGATAGTGCCACAAGCAGATGCTCCTGCGTCGTGCATAGTGGCCGAGATCCTATTCCACTGAAGTTCAGTATCATTAGGACAAGACAGCGAGAGTTCGCTATGCAGTGCTTCTTGATAGGCTTGCCTGACAGAGGGCTGGGACAATTTCTCCGTTGCTAATCGGGGGAGACGCTTTGTGCGCCTTCCGGTAAAGTTCATGGAGAAACGACAGCGCACCAAGGCATGGTCAGAGTCGACACAGGTACTCCAGTATGAGCGGCAATCCAGAATGGAACCGCGCCACCTGTAACTTATGGCTATGTGGTCAATTTGGGTCCATCGCTGACCAGCTACAGGTGGACGCCAAGTGGCACTTCGGCGCCCACTGTGTCTAAAAGCAGTGCTAGTAAGAAACAACTGGTGCTCCGCACACAGTTGCAGCAGACGCTCGCCGTTGTCAGTCCGTTCGGCGTTAAGTCCATACTTACTACCCAGCTGAGCTTCTGAAGAGCTCAGACGCCCTACTTGTGCGTTCATATCCCCTGCAAGTACTATAATATCTGAACTAGTAGCACTGCGTAGCAGCGTGTTCAGTTCGTGATAGAAAGTGTCCTTGACTGCATTAGAACTGCAGTCCGTGGGAGCATAAGCAGAAATCACAAACAAACAGCGTTTTGTTTTACTTCGCGAATTCACCTTAGCTGATGTCGTCAAACGGGCTGCACATAAACGGCTGTTCACCGGAATCCAATCAACCAACGATGACTCAGCCTTGGAGCTGAGAATGATACCTACACCAGCTTGACCCGTGAGTGCCGCATCGGCGTCTCCGGATGCGTGCAACCAATAACGAGAGGATAAGCCGGGTGCAGTCAATTCAATAACCCCGTTAGGGTCATTAATCCTAGTTTCGGACACACAACACACATCAACACCCAGAGTAATCCCATCTACGGCTTTTTCGATCCGCTGAACTTGTCCGCAGAAAATCACGAAGAGCCTTCTGGGATTGTTCGTTGAAAAGAGACCTGTTTCGTCGGCGTGTTAGAGGTTGTCAACATCCAATGCACTTAAAAGCGCAAGCAGTCGATCCTCCAGCCAATTGTAAAGGCTACACTGTCTGCGGCAATCTTTGCAACATACACACCTTTATACAGAACTTTTCGGTTTTTCCATCTTTGCAACCGTCCTTCTGTAGCAGCAAAGGCTTTTCCAAGTTTTTTCCATGATTTATTACTCGCTTTTCATCAGAAGCGGGCCTGTAACTGTTTGGTTTTGCTCACCTTCTGATATCATCCAGTCTTTCAATGCAGGTTCAACTTCTCCACCCTTTCCACATCGCATCCATTTCTGTGAGCTTTCAGTGCTAGGCGACAACTTCTGCCGGTGTTCCTTTTAGTTGGAAAACAGCCTGGCTATGGTAAGAGGAGTAAAGTTTAAATTCTGTTGTGCTTTTCATCCTAGCACTTCACAAACTACATAGCACAGCGCAGTCTGGAAAAGCAGCAGACGCGTTTCACCCTATTAGTGCTCGTCAGCGGTGCGCATGCCCTCGATCCTCCTTAGTGGGGATGCGCACCACTGACGAGTCCCAATAGAGCGAAAAGCGTCTGGTGCTTTTCCGGACTGCGCTGTGCTATGTAGCTTATGAGCTACTGGGAATTAAGCCTCAACAAAATTACAAGTAAAATCCTGCTACTTAAGAGTAATAAAATGTGTAAATCACGCGACAACCTGGTCTGATAGGTTCCTGGCGGAGAAGTTCTAATTTTGCCCCAAACATCCTACCTTTCTGTCAAAGACAAATGCTGTTTCTTTCTGGTCACACTGGTGTGTAACCAATAGAGTAGTGACAATTGTGGAGCCAAAAGGTTAATCGGAGTTGCTTATTTCTCACATTTGGAATAGGGTCGTGTGTTTTCCTGCAGCCATCTGTACGTTTAGCTTGCCCGTGTATTAAATGACGTAAGTAGCCTTTTCTGATAGGTCAATAACATCGCCGACATTTTTGTTGTTCTTTACTCGATCGGTCAGACTAGCTGTGGGGTACTCGTAATAATAGCTAGTCAGAGCGAGAGCGCCAAATTGTCAAAGCTACAACAGCACAGCCCACACAACTGAGCACGTAAGCAGTGGGACGACCCCGGCAATGGGCAATTCGTCGGTGAAAATTTAGAATAATTATGAGAAAAGAATCTATGTCTTAAAAACTGTGCAATAAAGCTGATTGCGTCATAAACCTGGTGGGCAACAAAGCAGGTTAGACAATATATGGTACTAGTGGAATCAACATAAGTGGTATTTACAGTCGTGATGACAGAAGACAGCGAGAAGTTCGCCATAAATCGGCATGCCTGTAGCTCTGATTGCCTGTTCAGTTTTAGGCTTGTTCTCCGAGCCGAACTATTTTGTTGCAGGCTTTTCCTCACCAATCGTGGTGGCTTCCTCAGTGCGTGCTAAACGGAAATTGACGGATGACAGAGTGATCAGTGAACATGGCCACATCGATTCACGTCCCGTGACCATTGCTAGTTTGTAGTTCGATCGCCACCTCGTTTAGACTCATGTGGTGAATGATCCGTCTTAAGTTCTTTTCTTGCAGTTGGTGGAAGATCGGGTCTACTTGAATGCGCAGGTTTATCGAGTTCTCCGTCTTCTCTTAAATAAGCATGTGCCTTTCATTTTCAAAGTTTGTCGAGACCATTGATGATGAATAATTGTTTCGACAGCCTCGCTTGTGTTCTTATTACCTGGTAGATAACTTTCTCCTTGTTTAGCTCACATAGCGGATATCACATTTTTCACACTGTATCCTGTAGACAACGTTGCGACCTTCATGTGATTCCGCCTTCC
>OX104061.1:2783717-2877753 GCA_944474145.2 Dicrocoelium dendriticum | reverse complement strand
GAAAATTCTAACCAAAATTCTTTAATTGTACACTTAGGCAACCGGTGTGGTTTGTTGAACTGCTTGCTGAGTTCGAATGCTTTACTTGCTCATCGCCATTTTTGCTTGGCGCTCGCTTCGGTTGCAACGCGCGACTGCTCTGTGTGCTGTGCTTGATCTGTTCCCCTAGCTAGAGCGTCCACGGTGTCGTTCATTTATAGCTAGCTAACAGGGAATCTTTTGCTGAACCAATAAAAGTTTCCCTGCAAATTGATCCGTCTTCTGGAATCGCTCTCTGGGCTCCCGGAATAGGCAACCCTCTAAATTGGTGACCCCGAATCCGGATCAACCTCAGCGCCGGATATTTGGAACTTTTCTCTGGTGAGCTCGTTCCATTTATTTTTCATATTTTCCGGTTTATTTTTGCATACGGTAGCCTATTTTTCGCGTCATTTTTTCAAATCATGGAATCTGTAGACCATAAGGTAGAGTCTATGCTTAGTGTTGTATCTCTCTCAGTTCCACCTTTTTGGGATATGGATCCTGTTTTGTGGTTCGCTCTTCTTGAGGCCGAGTTCTATAACCACAAAATCACTTCCGACTACGCGAAGTATTGCAAGCTCCTGTCCTATCTCCCCAAGGAGATATCAACGCAGGTTCGTGACGTCATCATTTCTCAGACCGAAAACCGCTATGAGGCTCTCAAAGAGGCCACGATTAAGCGTGTTATGCCCTCTGAGAAAGTTCGCCTTCAACAGCTTTTCAGAGATCTGCAGCTGGGCGACAAACTGCCCTCAACCCTGCTACGAGAGATGCAGCAACTCCTTGGTTCTTCAACCATGGATGAGACTTTACTTCGTGAACTATGGCTACAACGGCTACCGGAAAACACACAAGCGATTCTCGCTACAGTGAGCTCCGTTCCGCTCACTCAACTAGCAGACTTAGCGGATCGAGTTATTGAACGATCACAGCCACAGGCCAACGCCAGCAAGGTCCATGCCGTCGCGTCCCAGGGCACTTCTATCACTGGCTTACAGTCAACCATAGAAGCCCTGCAAGCACAAGTTGCGACACTTAGTCGCCAGGTGCAACAGCTTACTATGACCCGTCATCGTCCTAGCCGCTCAAAATCGCCCTCCAAACGTTCTCGGTCTAGCAACAGGCAAGTTAGCTGTTGGTATCATCAGCGCTTTGGTACCGCAGCTCATAAATGTGTAAAGCCTTGCAACTTCGCCGAGAAGCAGGGAAAACTTCGCGGCCGGTCGGTAACGGCGACGGACGCGACCGGCCAACACCAAAGTCGCCTCATCCGTGTTAGGGATTTAACTTCCGGCATCGAGTTTCTAGTCGACACTGGTGCCGAAGTTAGCGTCATACCCCGTAGCTCAGATGAGGTCGTCTCACCATCGCCGACCAAGCTGCGTGCCGCCAATGGCACACCAATCGCAACTTTCGGCGAAAAGCTGCTAACGCTCAATTTAGGCCTCCGGCGAACCTTTCGCTGGCCTTTCATAATCGCTGCTGTGCCTTTCGCCATCATAGGCATAGACTTTCTTCAACGCTTCGACCTCATCGTCGACGCTAAACGGAAGAAGCTTATCGATTCTAGGACACAGCTCAGTGTTATCGGGACTAGCGCCAACGTGGCTGCTATCACTCCCATTCGTGTCCTACCTCAAGCTTCACAGTCTTTTCTAGAACTTTTCAGCAAGCACCCTAAACTCGTTCGCGTCCTGAACGAGTTGCCTCCGGTGACGTCAAACGTCACGCATCACATTTGCACTAAGGGCCCACCTGTTTCGGCCCGCCCTCGCCGACTAGCCCCGGACAAGCTCAAAGCTGCGAAGGCGGAATTCGAGCAAATGCTCGAACTGGGAATCATCCGCCCGTCTAAAAGTCCATGGGCATCACCATTACACATGGTGCCGAAGAAGTCCGGTGACTGGCGCCCCTGTGGTGACTACAGGGCACTTAACAAACTTACCGTCCCGGATAAATACCCTATCCCGCACATGCACGACTTGACCTCAGCTCTAGCTGGCAAGTCTATCTTCAGCAAAGTCGACTTAGTCCGTGCGTACCACCAGATACCTGTGGCGCCAGATGACATTGCTAAAACAGCAGTCATCACGCCATTTGGCTTATTCGAGTACCTCAGAATGCCTTTCGGCCTCAGCAACGCTGCTCAAACTTTTCAGCGTTTCATTCATGAGGTAACGCGAGGACTCGAAGGCGTTTATCCTTATCTAGATGACATACTCATCGCCAGCTCTTCTGACGAGGAGCATCTTCGTCACCTCGACGCTCTCTTCCAGCGCTTAACACAGCATGGGGTTACCGTCAACCCCGATAAATGCGAGCTTGGCCAAAGCTCCATCGACTTTCTTGGCCACCGCATATCTGCCTCTGGTATCGAAGCCCTGCCAGACAAAATCCAGGCACTGAAGGACTATCCTGCTCCCAGTTCCTTCAAGCAGTTACGCCGATTCCTTGGTCTGGTCAACTATTACAGACGCTTTATACCTAACTGCGCGAGCATTGTTCAACCAATGACTGACTTGCTGCGCGGTAAACAACGCTCTTTTCATTTTACAGACGACGCTAAATTGTCTTTCGAGAAGCTTAAAGACGCTATCTCCAACATAGCGCTTCTCGCCCATCCAGACACATCTGCGCCACTCTCCCTGACGACTGACGCATCCGACACTGCCGTCGGTGCAGTTCTTCAGCAACTCATCGACCATCGATGGATACCCCTAGGTTTCTTCTCAAAGCGCTTCCAACCTGCCGAATCGCGATACAGCACCTTCGGTAGGGAACTGTTAGCTATCTACCTAGGTATCCGACATTTCCGTCACTACCTCGAAGGTCGACATTTCACCGTCTTCACCGACCACAAGCCATTGATCTACGCAATCAATGGCGCAACAGACAAGTACTCGCCGCGGGAAACTAGACACCTAGACTACGTTTCTCAGTTTACGACAGACGTACGTCATGTCTCAGGTGCTCTCAATCCCGTCGCGGATGCGCTTTCACGCATTCAGCAGATCAGCTTATCGTCTGGCACCAACATTGATCTAGACGCTATGGCTGCTGCCCAACAAGCTGATCCCGACATCGACAAGCTACGACGCAATACCTCGTTAAAACTACGTGAAGTCCCACTAGCTTCATCTGAGGGGACCATACTTTGTGACGTGTCACAAACTTCTCCCCGACCCGTAGTTCCTACCTCAATGCGTCGACTAGTTTTCAATGCTTTACACAACCTGTCTCATCCCGGCATACGTGCTTCGCAGAAGCTCGTAACGGAACGCTTCATATGGCCCAACGTCAATCGCGATGTCCGCCTTTGGGCACGCGCATGCTTAGAGTGTCAGCGCGCCAAGGTCTACAGACACACCAAAAGCCCACTTGGCGTCTTTCCCGCTCCTGACGCTCGTTTTGCACACGTCCATGTCGATCTGGTCGGACCTTTGCCTCCATGCAAAGGCTACGTGTACCTACTCACCTGTGTCGACCGATTCACTCGTTGGCCAGAGGCGATTCCGTTAGTCAACTGCTCATCTGAGACAGTTGCGCAAGCTTTCTTAGAACGCTGGGTAGCTCAATTCGGTTGCCCAAGCGTAGTCATCACTGACAGAGGATCACACTTTGACGGATCCTTCAGCAAATTGCTCAACGTTCTTGGTTGCCAACATAACCGAACCACCGCATACCATCCCGCAGCTAATGGGATGGTAGAAAGGTTCCACCGGCAACTCAAAGCCTCACTCTGTGCCCAATCTAGCACATCCTGGCACGAAGCACTTCCGCTCGTTCTCTTAGGCATAAGAAACACGATTAAAGCGGACTTGCACGCCACTCCATCGTCGCTAGTCTTTGGATGCGCACAACGCTTACCTGGTGAACTCGTCTCACCAAAAGCGCCAACAACTTTCGACTATGGCGACTACGCAGCTCGCCTATCTCATCACATGCGACAGCTTCAGCCTGTGCAACCCAGAGCACAGAGCTTGCGTACAAACGTGGACGAACGGTTAACTACTTGCACGCACGTGTTCGTTCGCACTGACAGCGTACGCCGACCACTTCAGCCTCCTTACTCTGGTCCGTACCGTGTCGTACGTAGAAGCGACAAAACGTTTACCATTGACTACAATGGTAAGACTGAGACGGTCAACGTCGATCGACTCAAGCCAGCATACCTTGACAAGTCTGACTCGCCGGTGCAACAAGCACCTTCACAGCCCGTGCCATCACAGCCGGCACCGCAAACGCAGACGAGTCAGCCCGCTCCAGCAGAACCGACGAACACAACCGACAGCACTCCTACCCGCCCTACTCTCAATCGACGCGGTAGGAAACTCAAGCCTCCAGTTCGTTTTTCAGACTTTGTCAGTACTTACTATTTTACGTAGAACGTGCCTTAGAAATTTTCTGCTCTTACTAAACGTTTTTGAAAATCCACAAAAAAAGACCAAAACGTTTTGAAACTACCAAAAAAGAGCAAAACTTTTTGAAAACCCAAAAACAGCTTTGCACGTTTTTCGCTTAACACTCTTTTGTGTATTGCTATGCATTTATGCTGCTTTTTCATTTTGCTTTCCATATACATCGTCGGTTGGTTGCACCTCGGTTTCACTTTCCGCTGGATCTCCGCACGCCAACTGGAAGTTCAACAATCTTCCTGCTCAACTGCCTACGTGAACTTTATTAACTGTCCCCCCCACAAACAGTTTTTTTACCGTTTCGACACCGTAGGGAGGACACGGGTGGGAGCCCGCTAGGGTCCGATTGCATGGTTCTCCCCCAGCAGCTGCATCGGGTTTCACAACCTGGTCTCGCAGAAGGCTGGCCCGCGACGGACAGTCCTCACGTAGATCGAAGGACTGCTTACACAGTCCCTTCTGGGAGAGGGCTATGTAGCAGTCTGGAGATTCCCCGGTTTGCTTGTGTAAAATTCTAACCAAAATTCTTTAATTGTACACTTAGGCAACCGGTGTGGTTTGTTGAACTGCTTGCTGAGTTCGAATGCTTTACTTGCTCATCGCCATTTTTGCTTGGCGCTCGCTTCGGTTGCAACGCGCGACTGCTCTGTGTGCTGTGCTTGATCTGTTCCCCTAGCTAGAGCGTCCACGGTGTCGTTCATTTATAGCTAGCTAACAGGGAATCTTTTGCTGAACCAATAAAAGTTTCCCTGCAACTCGATCCGTCTTCTGGTCCAACTGTCAACGTTTGAACGTCACACCTCGTACATAGCTGAGGAAGCAAGTTCTTTCATCATTGAAAAGAGCATCCAATGTGGACTGTGGTTGTGGGATATGTCGTTCGGTCTCCGCTAGCGTAGCTTTAGACGATTTTATGCTATTCAGCGTGTTAGGTTTTGAGGTGCTAGTTGTTGGGTAAATAGAATGTCGACGTTATGCTTTCCAGAATACTTTAGAATAATGGTTCATTTTATTACAACGAGGATAAACTTCCATGCTTGACTCCGTTTCGGCAAATTCCACGCAGAACTTAATATACTGCTTAAGTTCTTTGAGCTTTTGGGTAAATTCGGAACGTTTAATAATAATAATAACAACAATGATGTGTACAATTCTGAATAAGTGAGAAGCTGTAAAAATACTTCATAAATCATGTACGTAAAGGTGGGAGTAGTATTTATATATTTTCACATATTTATCTTCACTTCTATCAACGTATTTGCCCATAGCTTCATGTCTTACGTGATAGTAGGAGACGCATTACAGTTTGAGCATGTTGTAGACACCTAGTGTGACGTGGCTGACAGCTGAGGCGAATGGAATCGCCTGCCACAGTGTGGTCGATCAGACGACCGATCGAGTAGGCAGATGAGATTTTAAGAGAACAGTTAGTTGTACTTTACCTTAGACTTTCGAATAGAACGTTTGTCTATAGCGCGGTTGCGAGTTCTTGCTTTTGACGCCATCTTGGAACCCAGGCACGCAACATGGTGAGAGATGAAAAGAAGAACCCGGTGAGTAATCGGCAGGTTTTCTTTAGCTGGCAACCATTTGTGTCGATGCTTACTCCATTATAGATAACGGGGAGTTCGCTGCCAGAAAACTGGCTCCTGTGGAGAGCGGAGTGAATAAACTTCGCCACACTGATAAAGTTGGCAGAATATCATATGTGATATCAGTTAGCTATGTTCAGGTACACCATCGGCCATGATGCGGTACGGACACCATACGCCTGGAATTCCTACGATCAGGACCAAGAACCGGAACTTTCAGAAAAGCTCCAGAGATGTGGTGATTATTGTGAAGGCGGATTAAATCAGTTCACTCGTTGCTGTTGGTCGACCGACGTTAGATCGCTTGATAGTGTCAATCAACAAAAAGCGCATGGGATTTCAGTAAATAACAAGTAGGATCACGACGAGGAGGGACACACTGACGCAAAACTGTCGACACAAGGACAAGTTGTTCAATCCCAAGCTGACTCTGGGGCCACTGTACATTTGTCACCCGAAAAAATTTCACCTAGTCGTCTGCAAGGCGGCCTTCAAAAGCATTCACCGCGGCGAAAGTCGCAGCGCGAACCCGAACCAAGACAGTCTCATACCCTAGCGTGTGGAAATGAAATATGGTTTAAACAGGAACCTAGAGTTGAAGGATGTCGGCAAAGAAAGAGACGCTATCAAATGCGGCTGAAAGGGCGAGATGGTGAACAGGCTATGCACTCGGATGAGAAGCAACATCAGCCGAATAAGCCAACTAACATCACAGCCAAGGTTCAAAAGCTGTGCCGCAGTGGAAACCAATAAGGAAACGACATCGCCAAAGCAACGATAAAAGGAGAAAAGAAAGAATGTGATGCGCCTGACAGCTGGGGCGAATGGAATCGCTTGTTGCAGTGTGGTCGATCAGGCGATCGATCGAGTGGGAAGGTGAGTTATAACACCACCGTTAGTTGTACATTACCTCAGACTTGCGAATAGAACGCTTGTCTGTAGTGCCGGTGCGAGTTCTTGCTTCTGACGCGGCGTGGGAACTCAGGCAACCCAGGAGTCCAGGCTAAGTACGTTGCGTAAAACCGTGGTATTCCACTAATTATACGTTATCAGTGCCTCCAGCGAATGGACCGGCAAGTGATCTTCCCCATGAAAATACGACATAGTGTTCAGGTTGTGGTAGCTACCCAACTTACTCCAATATGATTGCACAGTGTTACACGACCTGCTTGTGAGTAGCAACCGATTCCACAGAGAAGCATATTTTGTGCGAAAGAAATTAGACCGCAAAGTTGTCCTGTATTGTGATATAATCAGGTTAAAGTCTTTGTTACGTAGGTCCCGTGTTGAATTAAGCTGCAATGTTAGTGTGGATAGGTTTCAATATGTATTACCATGAAACAGATTATACAGCAGTCTCAAGTTTGGTATTAGCCTTCGCAGCCAAGGCGACTGGAGATACAATTGATGGAATCGCTCCCGATAGTTCATGATAGAAATTTTCCCAGTTGGTGTATAGTAAATGACGACTGAAGGCTTGCTGTCGTTGTTCTGTCTGAATTTCTCATATTGCCACAGATTGTGCTGCAATACCCCAGGATTGGACCCGTGAGAAATTTAGCTAATTCTACTCTGGCTGTGGATGTGTGTATCTTATGAGATGTGTAAGCCACGGATTGTCTGACTCGTGCTATCTAATGCTCAGTCTGTTCAGCAAAGCCGAAGCTGCAAAAATCTGTGATTCAGAGATTACGGGTAGACCGTTGTACACAGATGCGTTCGCAATTAATTGTTATGGATACTTCGAGTATCAAACAGCCGCGACACATGATACGTGACTTTTGTGCCGAGAACATCATCATCCACTTGTCGCACCACGTCTCATTAGAGTGAATGTCTGATTGAATGAGCAGCAGTGTACATTCTGAAGCTCAGCGCCTCAGAACTTGTAGACAATTTCTATATTCTGCGCAAATAAAAGTGGCGTGCCATGTATGATAACGAAAACTGGCTTCCTTGATATAAAGAAGGAGAATTATTGGGGCGAACACACTTCACTGGATAACCCCGCTGATAATTGGAAGCGGGGAGGAGAGATGATCATCTAAATTGACCATTTGGGAGCGATCGTTAAGGAATGATGACAGCCAACCCAAAAATGTGTTCCGAAATTCAAAGGAAGCGAACATAATCACTAATGGTTTGTGAGGCAAGCGATAAAGTGCTTTCTGTATATCCACGAATAGCAGTCATATATGAAAACTATATCCAGGGAAATGATAAAACACAAGGTAGCGAAGAGCACTACTTTCCATAAATCTCATCAGGCGTTTACAATTATAAAATGGAAAGTTGAAGCGGGATAGGCTGGTGAAGCGCGATAAAGATTAGCGAATCAGAGTGAGGCAGAAAGTGAGCTGTCCTACTCGCTAAATTGGTCGATCCACTCAAGCAGCGGATACCACAGTATACGTAGGCAGACTTAGATACACACACACACACACACACACACACACACACACACACACACTATGCTCACGAGACATAGGACGTGCTTTTCAACTGATTGGGTGACGCACTCATCACCCGGTGGTTGTCAACGTGTGAAGTGGAGGCTGTTTGGAAGTGTGTTAGCCTCAGTGCAGAAGGCGCGCTTGAATAAGCGCACTTTGTTTGCATACTTCAGCTTGTGTGAGCCTGATCGCAACATTCGTTTCCTAAGCCCCTTGGGGTAGCGTTTTGGAACAACATAAAACATTTTGAAAGCATCAGTAGCCTTAATTTGATGTCCACTTCCGACCAGATGTTCCAGGATAGAACTCTTGATGCAACCGACAGTACCTTTCTGCAATGCCGTGGGACAGTGCTCCGATATCCGTTTAGACAGACGCCTAGTCGTATGTCCGAGGTACTTCACACCACAGGTGCAAGTAACTTGATATAGAACATAAGATTCGGACTGGACCGGGAGTCTGTCTTTGAGACGTTGGGCAACAAACAGCACAGTTTCAGTAATGATGTGTGGATATGTATTTGGAACGTTTCGAGCTACTGCAGCGGAAACTCTTTTATTCAGCAAATCGAAAGCAATATCTCCCTTAAAGGAAACTGATAGAAACAAATCTTCCTTGGGGACAGTTGTAATCAATTCATGACGATCATGAAGCACTGCGTGCTTTCGGAGGAAGCGGGCTGGATAACCGTTTACTTGCAGCGTTTGGAAAATACGATACTTTTCGGCCTCCAAGGTCTCTGGGCCACATATCTTGCAGCGCGAAAGTACAGGCAACGAACAATGTTCCGTTTGTACTTCAAGGGTACAAAACTGCGAAAATGCGTGTATTGACCGACCCACGTTGTGTTCCGAAACACACTTCTTTCTAATGAACCGTCTTCTTTTTTCCTTAGTGAAACGTCCAAGAATGCCATTGTACCATCATTTTCACTTTTACTGGTGAACTTCAAAAATGGATGTGCACTGTTTAATCGGTGCAACAGGCTGGAAACATCAGTGTTTGAATCACGGACTATAAACGTGTCATCCATGTATCGTTAATAGAAAGCAAATGAAGAGATTATGGATTTCATAGGTCAGGTTCGAGCATGGCAAGGAAAACATCGGCAAGAAGCGGTCCGAGAGGGGGCCCCATCGCAACTCCATCTATCTGCTTGTAGCAGATACCAACAAATAAAGCATTTAAAAATAAATTTGCTTCTCTCAATCTAGTTGTGGACAAGTCCATCTAGAGACACCGTTTGATCATCTGATGCAACAACTGATCGAGCTGACGCCTGCTTCTTCGCTTGCAACGGAAACATTCAGCACCACCCTGGTTCATCTCGCGCAACAATATATGAGTTACGAAGCCAAGCCGTCTAATCGCCTGACAAAGAAACATCGTGACGCCGTCAGAGAATTGAGGTCTAATTCAGATGTGATAATTTCCAGACCCGATAAGGGATCAAGATGGGTACTGCTGAATAAATCTGACTACGTCTCTAAGTTACATTCCATATTGCGGGACACTGGAAAATTCTTACGTGAAACGATAAAGAAGGATAAGACCGCTCAAGCTGAGCACAAAACCAAGCAAATATTGAATGAGTTGAGACGCATGAACCTGATAGATGCGCACTACTGGAACGGCTAACTCCAGTTGTATCACATCCCCCCGACTTTACGGACTACCTAAAGTACACAAACCACAGGTTCCTCTGCGTCCGATAAGTGACATGTCGACCTCCACTTTTCACTCCGTTGCTAAATGGATTGTAGATTTGCTGGAACCATACGCCGCGAGTTATACACTCACACTGTGAAAGACACATTCGAATTTGTGAAACAGGTCGAATGTATGAGAGTAAATGGTAAATTGATGCTTTCTTTCGACGTTGAATCACTTTTTACGAACGCTCCACTGATGAAGACGGTCAGTTTTATTTGTGAATACTTAAACCAAAGGAATATAAATGTGGGTATTCCACTACAGAAACTGAAGGAATTAATCTTACGATGTACTTTCAACAGACAGTTTTATTTGATGGTTTGAACTAGAGACAGATCGATATAGTCGCGATTGGGTCTCCTCTCGGACCGCTTCTTGCCGATGTTTTCCTTGCCATGCTCGAACCTGACCTATGAAATCCATAATCTCTTCATTTGCTTTCTATTAACGATACATGGATTACACGTTTATAGTCTGTGATTCAAACACTGATGTTTCCAGCCTGTTGCACCGATCAAACAGTGCACATCCATCTTTGAAGTTCACCAGTAAAGTGAAAATGATGGTAAAATGGCATTCTTGGACGTTTCACTAAGGAAAAAAGAAGACGGTTCATTAGAAAGAAGTGTGTTTCGGAACACAACGTTGCTTAGGTCAATACACGCATTTTCGCAGTTTTGTACCCTTGAAGTACAAACGGAACATTGTTCGTTGCCTGTACTTTCGCGCTGCAAGATATGTGGCCCAGAGACCTTGGAGGCCGAAAAGTATCGTATTTTCCAAACGCTGCAAGTAAACGGTTATCCAGCCCGCTTCCTCCGAAAACACGCAGTGCTTCATGATCGTCATGAATTGATTACAACTGTCCCCAAGAAAGATTTGTTTCTATCAGTTTCCTTTAAGAGAGATATTGCTTTCGATTTGCTGAATAAAAGAGTTTCCGCTGCAGTAGCTCGAAACGTTCCAACTACGTATCCACACATCATTTCTGAAACTGTGCTGTTTGTTGCCCAACGTCTCAAAGACAGACTCCCGGTCCAGTCCGAATCTTATGTTCTATATCAAGTTACTTGCACCTGTGGTGTGAAGTACCTCGGACATACGACTAGGCGTCTGTCTAAACGGATATCGGAGCACTGTCCCACGGCATTGCAGAAAGGTACTGTCGGTTGCATCATGAGTTCTATCCAGGAACAACTGGTCGGAAGTGGACATCAAATTAAGGCTACTGATGCTTTCAAAATGTTTTATGTTGTTCCCAAACGCTACCCCAAGGGGCTTAGAAAACGAATGTTGCGATCAGGCTCACACAAGCTGAAGTATGCAAACAAAGTGCGCTTATTCAAGCGCGCCTTCTGCACTGAGGCTAACACACTTCCAAACAGCCTCCACTTCACACGTTGACAACCACCGGGTGATGAGTGCGTCACCCAATCAGTTGAAAAGCACGTCCTATGTCTCGTGAGCAGAGTGTGTGTGTGTGTGTGTGTGTGTGTGTGTGTGTGTATCTAAGTCTGCCTACGTATACTGTGGTATCCGCTGCTTGAGTGGATCGACCAATTTAGCGAGTAGGACAGCTCACTTTCTGCCTCACTCTGATTCGCTAATCTTTATCGCGCTTCACCAGCCTATCCCGCTTCAACTTTCCATTTTATAATTGTAAACGCCTGATGAGATTTATCGAAAGGAGTAATCATATTACCTTCTTTGAGTCAATGGATTTTAGTATGCAGTTCAATTAATGCTTCATCTGATCCGTATGCCATCACTTTTCAAGAAACTGTGTTTGTGCTGCAATGATTCGGAAGGCTTGTGTCACGGGATTGTAGTTATTTTTTGATGTTGTTTTGGCTTCACCATGGAACTTGAGGTGGACAACGAACTACCCATTTTGGTCGGGCTGGTTACCCGAAGATTGGAAGACTTATTACAAACAGCTGGTTACAGACAAACCGCACACATCGACCAAATCTTTAAGTTTAACGACAATCACCCTTAATGTCAATAATAAACTATATTCTACCCTAGTTTTTTGGATAGAATCACATTGCAATACTGCGTAGGTAAACTGAAAGGCAGAGGAATACCTGTTTATGTCTTTCATTCACAACGGCTACCCACGCAGTTTGATCCGAGGACCCCGAAACCGAAGAAGCTCAACTACCGCCCTTGCAACAACAACGTAGAAATGTGTCGTATTGCCTTACATCAGTAACATATCGGAAAAAACTGTCTCCTTAAACCGAACAACTTAATGGTAGCTCACATAGCAATCGTGAGGTTGAATGAAATCTTGTCTAGATCTAAAGGAAAGCTGGAGGCACAAGAACTATACAATGCGAGAACGGAGAGTAAGTCTATGTGGATCGAACTGGGAGAAAATTATCCACCAGAACACAAGAGCACATACATGGATGTGGATATCATTATGCATCGTCACAAATTTCGGCACATCTCAATGAGGAAGGACAAAATGTTAACTGGGACAACACGGAAATTCTGGCGCACGAAAGGGAAAAGAAAAGAAAGAGAATTCCTCAAAGCATGGTTTTCGACAGAGAATTCAGTCAAACTTAACAGTGAACTTGAGCCAGTGTACCTAGATCTGAGAAAGTATGAAACTGGGCGGCCGAAAATCGAACAAAAAATGGTTACAGAACATGGATAGACGAGGCCGAATTTAGAAGCTACGTCTCGACGAAACATTCTGTGAGGCTTTCCTCTACCCAGAAGTGCACTGAAGATGACACTAAGCCAACTAGTGAAACGTTTACTATTAAAGTACTCAGCTCGGAGAACCGTGGTAGGACTTGCAGATGCTCGCATGAAATTTTACTTAGTTCTCGAAAAACCCGGCGATTGTAGAAATGATATGGATTATCCTGTAATTAACAATATGCTGCTTTTCTCCGCACTTGTAGCCAGGGAAGACAAAGAAAGCATTGCATATATGTTGAAATCGTTTCGATCCCTTTGATAAGACAAACGTCTTCAAAAGGAGCATTGAAAATCAAAGCCATCAGAGTTTTATGCCATCAGCATTCTGAATGCAAGACGGTTGTACGAAGTTAGTTACTAAGTAGGTAATCTGGAGAGGAATATAGCGCGCAATCAGGTTCTGGCTTTCTGATTGGTCAATCATTGGGCTAATTCACTTTATACCTAAATACTTCATTTTGCTAGAGAGCAAAAAGGGTTTTGGATTGCTGAACTTGACGATAGTGGAAATCCACGGCAATGCTGGTATAGCTGGAGGGAATGTAAGCATCCAATCAGAAGATGCGATTATTTGACTGAAGGGTTTCAAGTGAATATTGTGGATGGCTTAGTAAAAACAAGGTACTTAATTAGTGGTCATTTAATTTGAGAAAGTGAAGCTCATCAGGTTGTAGTTTTTACGAGTGAGGTGCTCTAAATAATCTCTCCGTGTGTTGGTCACACACAATGTAAATGTAAGGTAGAATGCGTTCGCTAACCTAGTTGGCATAGTAACCAAATGTATCCAGACACAAACTCCGACGGAAGAAATAAAGACTGTTTGTATACACGGGGATGCCTAGGGAGACCAGTGAATTGTCCGTATGCTGCAATTACCTAAACTCATCTTTCGGTTATGTAGCGAATCCGATGCAAAATCGAAAGCTGAAGCGATACGGAAAGCATTCATTTTTGATGAATTCCACGTGTTGTGCAAACATGTAATTAAATAGCACACCGATGCCCCAAAGAATAAGAAACAGAGAGATTCAGCGACATTTCCTAGTTTGCCATAAACCAAACGAAATAGCAAAGGGCATTCTGGCGGAGCCAAGGTCAAATCTCCCTTACTCGAATATAAATACCAATGGATGAATAGACCACAGGTACGCAACGGCGGTGATCCACAACCGCCTGGAAGTTTAAAACGGCCCTCAAAATGGGATCATACGAATAATTATAAGTGCAGATGGAATCCCTCTATTATTTACAGTGACTCGACTACTCGTCTCATAGATTTATGAATCGACTCATCCAACGACGAAACACATCCAGCTTCTACAAAACTGTAGTATTCCAAAATGTCCTGAACACTACGTTGCTGAGCTCCGAAAGCAACGCTTGGCACAGCGAAAAGTAATTCAAGTTGCATTTAGGAGGTACGCTGTGTGGATGGGTTGCGATTCCATACCGCCATTGAGACGTCAGCTCACTTTGAGGTAAACTTCTGGCATTCCGATTTCAAGGACCGTATCCTGAATGGATATATTTGGGTGTCGCTGATCCCAACACTAGCACCCCACGACCGCGGTTTCGTCTTTGTTTAGACTCGTCAGGTGAAGATAGCCTGAGGTGGGGTGGAACTCAGAGCTTAGAGGCTCTTTTCTGACGCTTTGAAAGCTATGCTACTGAAATCCGCGAGCAACGCTTGGCACAGCAGTAAGTAATTCATGTTGTATTTAGGAAGCACGCTGTGTGGATGGGTTGCGACTCCCAAGCTCCATTGAGACCTGGGCTCACATTGAGGTAAACGTTGGTCATTCCGATCTGGAGGACCGTATCCTGAGTGGGAATGGATATATTTGAGTGCTGATCTTCCCAACACTGGCACCCCACGACCGCGGTTTCGTCTTGGTTTAGACTCATCAGGTGGAGAAAGCCTGAGTTCTTGTGGAACTCAGGGCTTATTAACTCATTGTTGACGCCCTGAACACCATGCCACTGAGATCCGCTAGCAACGCTTGGCACAGCGAAAAGTAATTCAAGTTAGATTTAGGAAGCACGCTGTGTGGGTGGGTTGCGACTCGCAACCTGAATTGAGACCTCGGCTCACTTTGAGGTAAACCTCGGTCATTCCGATCTCGAGGACCGTATCCTGAATGGATATGTTTGGGTGTTGCCCTTCCAAACACTGGCAAACACGACCCCGGTTTCGTTTGTTTTGGAACCTTGAGGTGGAGATATCCTGAGCAGGGGTGGAATCCAGAGCTTAATTTCTCATGGCAGACGCCCTGAACGCTATGTATCTGAGATCCGCGACCAACGCTTGGCCTGGCGGAAAATAAGTCAAGTTGAATTTAGGAGGTACGCTGTGTGGATGGGTTGCGATTCCATACCGCCATTGAGACCTCAGCTCAATTTGAGGTAAACCTCTGGCATTCCGATTTCGAGGACCGTATCCTGAATGGATATATTTGGGTGTCGCTGATCCCAACACTCGCACCCCACGACCGCGGTTTCGCTCTCGTTTAGACACTTCAGTTGGAGATAGCCTGAGCTGGGGTGGAACTCAGAGCTTAGTAGCTCATGTCTGACGCCCTGAACAATATGCGGCTGCGATCCGCGAGAAACGCATGGAAAAGCGGTACGTAATTTAAGTTGAAGTTTGGAAGCACACCGTGTGGTTGGTTTGCGACTCGCAACCTCTATTGAGATCTTGGCTTATTTTGAGTTAAACCTCGGTCATTCCGATCTGGAGGACCGTATCCTGAATGAATATAGTTGAGTGTTGCTCTTCCCAATACTGGCACTCCACGATCGCGGTTTCGTCTTTGTTTAGACTCGTCAGGTGGAGATTGCCTTACGACTGGTGCAACTCTGTTCTTATTAGATAATGGCAGACGCCCTGTACACTATGTATCTGAAATCTGCGAGCAACGCTTGACACAGCGGAAAGTAATTCAAGTTGAATTTAGGACGCACTCTGTGTGGTTGCTCTGCGACTCACAACCTCTATTGAGACCTCGGCTCACATTGAGGTAAACGTTGGTCATTCCGATCTGGAGGACCGTATCATGAATGGATATGTTTGGGTGTTGCTCGTCCCAACACCAGCAATTACAAACGCGCTTCCGTCTTGGTTAGGATCTTGAGGTGGAGATATCATGAGCTTGGGTGGAACTCAGTGCTTAGTAGCTCATGGCTGACGCCTTAAACACTATTCGACTGACGTCCGCGAGCAACGCTTGGCGCAGCAGCAATTAATTCATTTTGTATTTTAGAAGCATGCTGTGCGGTTGCTTTGCGACTCGCAACCTCTATTCATACGTCGGCCCCATTTGAGTAGAAATCTTTCATCCTGATCCCAAGGAAAGTAACCTTAATTTATATATTTGGAGGTTGCTCTACCCAACAAATGCTATCTCCATCTGTGGACTATAAACCAAGACGAATCCGCTGTCGTTGTTTGCCAGTGATGGGAATAGCATCACGCAAACATATCCATTCAGGATACGGTCCTCATGATCGGAATGACCGAATTTTACCTCAAAATGTGCTGAGGTCGCAATAGGAGTTGCGAGTCTCGTCCCAGTCACACAGCGTGCTTCTTAAATTCAATTTGAATAACTTTCCGCTGTGCCAAGCGTTACTCGCGGATCCCAGTAGCATTGTGTTCAGGACGTCAGCCATAAGCTACTAAGCTCTGTTCCACTCCAACTCAGGCTATCTCCACCTGACGGGTCTATACCACGACGAAACCGCGTTCGTGGGGTGCCAGTGTTGGGAAGAGCAAGACCCAAATATATTCATTCAGGATACGGTCCTCCAGATCGGAATGACCGAGGTTTAACTCAAAGTGAGCTGAGGTCTCAATGGTGGTATTGAGTCGCAACCCATCCACAAAGCGTACCTCTTAAATTTTACTTGACTTAGTTTTTGTTATGCCAAGCGTTGTTCGCATATCTTATATGGATAGTATTCAGGGCGTCAGCCATGATCTACTAAGCTCTGAGTTCCACCCCACCTCAGGCTATCTCCACCTGACGAGTCTATACCAAGACGAAACCGCGGTCGTGATGTCCCAGGGTTAGGAAGAGCATCACCCAATTACATCCATTCAGTCCATACGGTCCTCGAGATCGGAATGACTGAGGTTTAACTCAAAATGTGCCGATGTCGCAATAGAGATTTCGAGTCGCAACCCATCCACACAGCGTGCTTCCTAAATTCAACTTGAATTACTTTCTGCTGTGCCAAGCGTTGCTCGCGGATCTCGGTAGCGTAGCGTTCAGGGCGTCAGCCATGAGCTACTAAGCTCTTAGTTTCACATGAGCTCAGACTAGCTCCACCTGATGAGTCTAAACCAAGACGAAACCGCGGTCGTGAGGTACCAGTGTTGGGAAGAGCAACACCCAAATACCTCCATACGTAGCGTTTATTCCGTAGCGTCTCTATCGTTAACATTTCGGAAATCTACATATAGCCACAGAGATTCTGACTGGTCATATGTGGCTAAGTTATGTTAAGTGACTTTGATTATGCTACCCGATTGATGAAGGTTTGAAGGCAATGAGCGCAGCAAGGAAATGGCGGGTGTTGATAAAAATGGTTTACCGCTAAATTGTGGAGAAGCCAACGAGGCTCACGTGTAAAGATATATAGAGCGTTCAGTCTTCCGAAAAACGGCAGTACTATCACAGCAGTCGGAGAGCAGAAGAGACTGGATTAGTCCACCATTGCGAGTAAATCGCACAGTTTAGGTTGTAAGAAAATAAAGTAGGTCAGCAGTGGAAAATTTTGGGATTTTAGCGGCTAACTGTATATAGTGTAACTAGATCATGCAGGCTCGTGATTTGAGAGGTTGTGTGTTGGATATGCAGAACCTGCTACCTTTACACTTCAATAGTTTGGAAGAGGTCAAAAGAGAGAATAGGACGGGCCATTGAGAGCTTGTTTTCCGGTTGAAGAAGAAATCAAAACAGAAAGCGCGACAAGGAGATAGCAGGTTTGAACTAGCAATGGATAATAGATAACAGGTGGGAAGGCAACGTGGCTCTTGAAGTAATGGGGACCGAGCGACCAATCTTCCGATCGCTGGCTAGCAGCGTCACAAAAGTCGGAGAGAAAAAGTAACAGTAAACGTGACTCGATTAGTCGGCGTATTGAGGTTGAGTCTTACATTTATTTTAGGAAGATAAATGGCGTCAGTAGAATTAGAAAAGTCAGAGACGGAAGAGTATTTATTACCATAGGGCAAACAAATCCAGTAGGCAGTGGAGGTGGGAGAGGCGTTGCTTTTAATCTACAGAGCTTAGATCGTTAACATCCCGTTAGCCTGGAAGAAGTCAGTGAGAAGCAGGCTGGTCTGATGAGGCCAGGTAAGGGCATGGCACAGTGGTTTGACTGTCCAAATGAAGAAGGATTAAAACCAGAGACAGCAGCGAGAAAACAACGGGTCGTGATGGTAAAGGTTAACTGATAATGTATGGGAAAGCCAACGAGGCCCTTGTGTGAAGGGGTATAGGGCGTCCAGTCTTCCGAACAATGGCCGGTTCTCTCACAGTATTCTGAGTAAAGTCTGTGCGCAGGAGACCGATCAGACTTGACTGAAGTAGTGGGCGCACTGATATTGAGTAGTACAGTTAATTTTGGAAGATAAATTAAGTGGGTCAAAAAATGGGGAGGTTAGAGATGGATGTGGCTGTATTAACAAAGGGCGAATCATTGCAGCCGGCTGTCTAGGTAAGGGAGATATTACTTTGAATCTACAGAGCCCTGGCCGTGTATATCTCGGTATGTTGGAATAGGCCAACGAAAAGCACCCTGATCAAATAAGACTAGGTATGGGCAGAACACTGACAGTGCTTGTCTGATGGAAGTAGCGTTTAAATCAATGAGTTTATTCTTCTGGACAGTGGCCGGTAATGTCGCCGTAGTCTGATAGAACTCGGAGAGCAGGATAACGATCAAACAAGACGGGATTCGTCGGCGCACTGAGATTGGGTCGTACAGTTAATGTTCTAAGACGAGTGGTGTGGGTCAGCAAATGGACAGGTTAGAGAAGAAAGTGGCTTTATCAATAAAGAGAGAACCAGTCAAGTGTGCTGTTGTACTGAGAGAGACGTAGGCTTGAGTCTACAGAGCCTAGACAGTTTAAACCTAGCTAGTCCGGAAAAGGCACAAGAATCAGACCGGCCAGATGAGACTCGGTTAAAGCAACTTACTGGGAGTTGGCAATCCGAATAAAGCAAAGGAAACAGAAATCGCCGTATGGAGAGGAACGGATCGGAATAGTTTGGTTTACTTATAAGGTGTGAAAAATTCAGTAAGGCTCACGTGTTAATGCTGACAGAGCGTTTGGTCTTCGGAACAACCGCCGGTAACGTCACAGAAGTCTGAGGGAAGTCTGAGAGCAAAAGACCGTTCAGACGATACTGGATTAATCCGCGCATTGAGATCAAGTTGTACAGTTAAAGCGGGAAGACTAATAAGAAAGGTACGCAATGATGGACAGGTTTGGGATGAAACAGGCTAAAGGTGTATAGGGTAAGCAGGTCAATCAGGCTCACGATGTGAGAGGTTGTGTGTTGGTTATGCATAGCCTAAAACCTACATTTTACTAGTCTGGAATCGGTCAATGAAGAGAATACGGCATTTCACTGATAGCTTGCTCTCCGTTTGGAGAAGAACTAAAAACAAAGAGAGCGAAAAAGAAAAAGCAGAGTCGAAAGGACACGTTTAGAGCTAAGCAATGGAAAGGTTCCCGTGACTCTTGAGGTATTTGGGCCGAGCGCTCAGTCTTCCGGACAGTGGACTGCAACCTCACGTAAGTCGGGGAGAAGAAGTCCTATCAGGTGAGCTTGCATTAGTCGGCACACTGGGATAGAGTAGCACAGTTTATTTTGGAAAAGAGCTGGTGCGGGACAAGACGTGGACAGTTTGGAGACTAGTGGCCATAGTAATAAAGAGTGATCAAGCCCATCAGGCTGTGGGGGTACGGGAGCAATTGCTTTGAAACTACAGAGCCTAGACCGTTAACATTCCGTTAGGCAGGATGAAGTCAAAGGGAATCAGAATGGTCAGCTAACATGAGGTTAGAGCAGGGCCCTGAGAATCGGCTATTCGATTAACGAAGGCTTGAAAACAGAACGCAACAACCAAATAACAGGTCGGGATGGAAAAGGATTTACGGCAAAGGTGTAACACAGTCAACGCTGCTCCTTTGTTAAGAGCAAAGAGGGCGATTAGGAGAGGAAAATGGTCGAGATAGAAAGCGTATGACAGGTAAGGTGTAGGCAAGAAAAGGAGGCACTGGTGTTAAAGGATATTGAGCTTTCCGTGTTCCGAATGTTGGCCGTTAAAGCCTCGGTAGTTGGAGACCACGAGAACGGTCAGACGAGAAGGAGTTAGTCGTCGCGTTGAGGTTGATTCTTATAGTTATCGTGGGAATAAAAATAGGTTGGGTCAACAGCAATGGACAAGACAAGACTACATAAAAAACCGTAAGGAACTCTAGCAGGTTGTCAAGGTGTGGGAAACATAGCATTGAGCCATCAGATCCTGGACCGTTTGCATCTCGGTAATCATGGATTCTGTCAGAGACTGGGCAAATGAAACTGGGTGATGCAGGGCAATAAACTTCCGTCCGAATGCAGAATAAACCAAGGCAAAGTGCCTGAGAAGGAGAGGACAGATTCGGGATGAAGGGAGCTTTATTGACGCTGGTGGAAGAATCTGACAAGGCTGTACGCGCATTTAGATTATTCAGCAAAATAAGCTGATGTTGTATGCAAGCCTATATATGCTGGGGGCCGTTCACCCAGAGCTCGTCCTACGGAATGCAGGTGCTAAGCATCGCTGCTACTTTGGGGACCCCTAGTAGCCTATTAATGACGGGGAGCATTGCGTGATATTATCAGATGCTCTAACGTCTTCCGCTAGCTTATTCCATAAGTGCGCATATCCATAGAAGAAGAAGTTAGAACGTATGGAGTAACGTGTTTTGGGTAGCAAGAATGAGGGTGCCTTTTTGCTTAGAGGAAAACGTGTATCGCCCAACGGTTGAAAAAACAAGCGACACTTGTGTACGATGTTTCGTTAGCTTATATAAGAAAACAAGTTTGGTTTTAAGTCGTCGCAGCCAAATTGATTCCAGATTAAGCTGCTTGCAGCGTCCTTGGTAGTTGAGCACAGATGAGCCTAGGAGACGCAAAATGAATGAACGCTGAACTTTCGCAATAACCATTTTGTCACTTTTACGTGAGTTTGTAACAACTATTGAGCAATACTCTACTTTAGTCTGGCACACAATGTATAAAGTATGAATCAAGACTCTAGCAAACACATTGACTGCAGTATATAGCCAATGACAGACCTGGCTTTGTCAGAGCTATGGCTCGCATGTTTCGCAAAATTCAGTGAGCTGGAATAGTGTACAGTGAGATCACGCAGAGTGAGGCCGTTATCTGGTGGTTTATCTTTAAGAGTTAATAGGTTGGGGTATCGAACACCGGTAGGAAACGAGGTGGCATTTCCTTGGTGGTAACTATAGGTTCTATAGGCCACGCCGTGTTTCAAGGGCCGCGCGATCGCTTTGAATGCTGGGGAGTCTATTATGTAGACAGCTAGGAGCGAATGTGAAAATAACCTTTATGTTTTGGGCAAAGAAGTAGGGAGTGCCGCGTTTGGAGACCTAGAATACATCATTGAGGCACCGTAAAAAGAGCAGAGAACCAAGGACGCTTCCTTTGAATTTTTCGCTGTTTACGGTTTTCTTTTTTCAGTGGCAACCGCCCATGTGCACTGACAGCGTTAGGATGTACGGATAAGAAGGAAACCATAAAATAATAAGGCTGAAGTCATTGAATGCTGCCAGGTTAGTCATTAAACAGTTGTGTGGGAACCGGTCAAAGGCCTTTTCATATTCACTAAGACAATGACCAGTGCCTGACATAGGTCGTTGGAGTATGTCCCCTTGTGGCGGAATTCAAACTGGCAAGTTTGAGAAAATTTAGTCGGGGAAACCCGTGTTTGGACATATTAAAAAGGATGAGTTGCAGTAGGACGCGAAGCAGCCCGTCTTTTATTATTCTTTCCATGAGAAGAGACGCAATAATTATGTTATTAGTAGGACGTTAATTGTCCATAGTTTAGAGACAGGCTCGTTTGTGTCGTGGTAAGAAGGTTGCGTGTTTCCAATTATACGGGTAGTGACAGCTCTTCATTGAGACGGTAAACTCATTGAATAGAAAGACTGGACTGTCCGGGCATGCGAATATTAATCCGAAAGAAGTAACACCGTCAGGACCTGGATGGTAAGGCGGTTTCAGCGCACTGAGTGTAAGCGCACGATATAGAATGAGGCAAAGTCAATAATGTGAATTTGCTCTTCACTGAACCTGGGGATGGTAGTTAGCCCAAGTCATTGCTGGTGAAGTATTTACAAAAATGTGTGTTTATGAACTCTCAGAGACCGACCTCACCGGTCGGAAGCACGAGGGTAATAGTCGAGTTGTATTTGCTGTAACCGCGCTGTTTCATTAGTCGAATAAGTGACTTTGCCCTGTTTGCGGTACAAAAGCGCTGCGCCTTCTACTATGGTACGCGCATTACTTTGTGTAATTCTTCAAGCAACTATTATCTGGTTCATACGGTTGATTAGTTGAAAGCCTTTGGTCTTGAAGTAGCGGGAGCGCATCTTCTTAACCCCACTATACAATTTGCCTCTGGAGGCACCATCAAGCATTTGACGCATTCTGAGCTTTCTCTGTTTTGAAGTAAGGACATATAAGCGGCTGGTGAAACGGCTTATAAAGCACGCCGATCTCGGTATCCATATTGTCCGGGAGAGAGATGTCGTCCCATAGTGATGCTCGGAGGAGAGTAAGAGGTTTCTCAGTTAATGCGCTGTAGGGGCCCAAATACCTAATATCTTTTGACTGCATGTTAAGGGGAATTAGAGAGCGCAAAAGACAGCTTCACTACCTTTTGGTTGTTGATGGGTATGTTGTCAGACACTTTGGCACATGCGCACGAGATACGGTTAGTAAGTACAAGGTGCAGTGTGCTAGTGATTCTAGTTGGTACATACACGTGCTCTGTCACTTTATGCTTCGTAATAGTGCTAAACTTATACTTGGGTGGGGCTGACTGCCTGACCTGCCATATCGAAAGGTCCAGCAATCATCTTATAGGGTGCAGGTAGGAATGCCACTTCCTGGCAGGGCCTGGCCATTTTGTCCACGATAGCCCAAGAGGAGTGCGTTAGGTTGTATAAACAGCCGAACAAAAGGCCAAGATGACCTCCTAATGGCCTGAATCCACACTGAGCCTACGGAATTGCAAAGCGATAAAGTATGAAAAGCTGATGCGTAAAACGAGTTTTTGACGTATATTAGGCATCCGCCACCAAGTTTCCCGGCACATCCATTACAGTGTGGTGTACACTGGAATGTGAATTGGTGTGTCAGTAGCGTCAGCCGAGTACCATGTTTCTGTTAGCAACACCATTTGCAGGCTTGCCAGAAGCATGAAGAGGCCTAGAAGATGCGGTTTATTTTTAATTGATCATAATTTGAGGAGGAAGAATGTATACGAGTCGTATGCACATCAGCCCGTCATCGGCTCGCCAGACCCTTTGGTAGTGTCCTAACAAGACAGGGGTGGAGGCGCGTCCACTGGGCTATTATCTACAGTTCCATATTGCATACATTGGACGAGGTGGCAGCAAGTACAGGTGCTACTTGCATGGGGACAATTCCAACAGGTGTAGGAGTCAGCGAAGGTTAACGGAGGAGGGTTTTGTGTGCTTGACGATTGTGACGTGACGAGCCGTGTCCCCTAGGTCGCATAAGAAAGGGGTTGGAACAAACTAGAGAGACTTGGACAGCTCTAGCTGAATTGCCAGTCATTGCCATAGTGCCCAGAAGGTGAAGTAAGAAAGGCGCGGAGGGGTGTGGATATAAAGTCTATCTGTTATACGTGTGTGCAACACAGATGGGTGTGAATAGACCGTATCAGGGCAAGAAGTTGGGTAGGTGTTGGTTACTTCATCTGAGACCTGATACCGAAATGGGTGGTGCTGGAGTTGGTAACTGGCAAAGCATTCTGTCTGAATTGTCATGATGTTGAATTGTGCAGGAGAAGTTGGTCGGTGGAACCTTTCAAGGTTACCAACTGTGAGTCGGTAGAAGACAGTCATGAAGTTGAGACTGGCTGTAGACTGTTGTTTGCAGAAGGTGAAAATGTTGTGCAAGATGGAACTGCATAGGTTGATTTGTATACGGCGGGCCGTGTCCCGCGTTGTCCCAGTAAAAGGTGGTAGACTTCGTGGGGGCCAAGTTAAACTGCATTGGCTAAGGTGCGTAGTTGGTCTAATTGATACGGTCATCATGGCTACGCTACGGTGGTACCGGTAAGTAACCCGCCTTATTGAAGCAAATATTTGGTTGCGTCCGAATAGACTTTGTCTGCGATATATGAAGTTCTTGTGGTTGCAAGTAAGCGGTGTGGCGACTGGAAATGACTTGTTTAGAAGGTAGTTTTTCCAGCTAGATTGATGTAAATAAAACGGTAAATGGATATTGGGTGGTTGCGCTGCTTACAGTGGTGCGGTTGCGGCCCCGCGATTGAGCCATGTAATGTGTGGTTTTCAAGTAAATATGGTTTGCGAATTGAGAAGATGCGTTGAGGCATTAGGCATTCATAAATGAAGGTGATTTCTGCGGCGTTGTGCCCTCCTGTTCATCTGAACTGTGGCTTTTGGATTTGGCGGTGTTTTAGGGCCTCACTGGATTTGATAGCCTTGCTTTGCGCTCTTTCGGTCTTTGGATTGGCGTGCGTTTTTCAAGGTTCTCGGAGTTGGAAGTTAAATACAACTCTTGGATCCGTTGCTGTCATTAAGCGACTGAACAGCAGAATCGGGCTTTTCAAGTAGGTAAGGTTTTCGGGGTAACCAGGTGCGTTGGGGTGTTGCTACGTTCCTAAATGGAAGTGATGGCTGCGGGGATCCACGCTTCAAGGCTACTGCGTTGTAAAGACAGGCGCCCGCGTTTTTTCTGTACTTCGCTGAATTGAAAACCATGCTTTAGGGCGTTCGTGTTGCTGCGTTGGTGCGAGATTTTCGTGGTTCTTGAAGTTGAGGCAGATTGCGACTGTTACGCCGACGGCTGTCAGCAGGAAAGTAAACAACAAAATCAGGCCCGCAAGTCTGGCCTACAAGGCCAGTATAGAGTCAACACACATGTCCGAGTTGCTATACGACATATCACTTACCGTATCAACGGCAATGGCGGAGAGTAAGGGTGTAAACGACCTGTTCAATGCAGGCTGAAAGGAACATCCTTTTATCATGGATTTTGCGGTGTGAAAGTGGTTCTGCTTAGGGCCGGTGACAGCAGTCAGTGGATTTGCCAAGTTAGATACCAAGTTACGAATGCGAGTAGATGGTTGACCAATTACAGCGTTCGTGTCAGTGTCGTGCATGTCGGCGTAGCTCAAATTCACATCGCTAGCAGAACCGATGGTTATAGCAGCCAGTGCAGACGAAATAGCTTACTTAAGTTTACTCCCAAACGAGCTTCGCGTTCTTGCAGTTTTCACATCCAAAGTGTGATCTTGTTTTGGACACAAGTCATGGTGTATCGCTATCATAATGATCGGATGAGTCGGAGCTTTTGCAGATGAGTGCAGAAGAGCATTGCGCTTGCCTTTTGCTTTGACTGATGATAATAATGCTATTTGAAGGGAGTATGTCCGGCTTAGTAATAAACGGCACAAGGTTTGCCCCCGTGGACACAGTCAGTCTACGGTTTATATATGCTTTATCAAGTTGTGGGGCAGGGAACGTCAAAACTTTAAGGTATGATTAAACTCTACCAAATTTGAGTAGTCGCTTGCACGCACAGCAATCCAGTGGTGGGTTGCATACTCTCAAATGAGAACACTTCGCCTTTTCAAGTCTTAAGGGGTTAGCTAAGCTGAATACCTCGGCGTTCGCAGTAGGAGGTACACGCTCCGTTATTTCGTTGCTAAATACTGCTAATAATTCGTCAGCTGCATTCAGTTCATTTGGATTATCAGTTTGCATTAATCTTGACAGAGGCGACAGCTGTTTATGGTTCCCCAAAGTCGCATTCATCGTAAGCAGCTCAATTTTAAGCATGCTAAGCCCATTTTTCTATATCGTAACGTATTACTTCATCTGCACTTAGTGGGTTATTAAGGATGACCCTGCAATCCTTCAATACCAATCAATATGCTACGGGTGCTGACGTTGCAGCTGTTCGCAATGCACTCTTTGTAGAAAGTGTGGGATTACTACGTTTACCTCCCATTGCTCTGGAATAAACGAAGAATAACAAAGCGATAAACAGCGTGAAAACCGTAAAAGTTGGTACGAGACGCAGACGCAAACACGAAAACGATCGACGGTTGCAAAAACGTTGATAGAGATGGTATAGAATATGTGGCGTTACTAATTAGCGACACAAAATGACCAACACAGTAGTTATGCGCAGTTATTGCAAAGCTGAACAGTCACACAGAAGTACGCACCGCTTCAGTTCCGCACTTGAACAATGAACAATGAACAATGATTTATCACGTTATAAAAGCAAGTGCTTGACACGTCCCGTAGGATGGTAGCGGTGAATATGATGCAATTAAAATATGTGTGGGTCATCTATCGAACGTCTGCCGAGATGAATACTTTGATACTTAACATCAGTGTAAAATGAAAAAGAAATGTCGCGCGTAAACATTCAGAAAGACACTGGGGCGCAGTGATAGTTGAGGTAAGCAGTGAGAAAATAAAATATGGTCGCTCACTTAGGTCCATTTGATACATTAGTCCTGTTGAAAACATGCTTGGCGTAATCCACAACAGAGGAGCTTAGGTAACAAAATGTTGGGAGCTGAGAGCAACATCTAATCGTTTTTTGAAAACATCCAGGGTAGGAGAGGATACTACTGAGTCTGGGAGTGCGTTCCATGGTTTGCAAACCCGAAGAGAAAAGTAATTCCGTCGACACTCTAGACGGCTATATTGTTCCTGCAACTTTAAGCAGTTACCCCTGAGCTGCGTGTTGTGGCTAAGTTTCAGCAAATGGCGGCATACGTGGTTGGGGTCACTCAATATCTGATACGCTAAAATGAGATATGTGCACCTCCAGGGTGGATCCATGAGGTTTGTCGGCAAATAGTAGGTTGTAAAAAGCGTGTCTCCTCCTAATGTGCATGTACGGCAGTTAACATGTGTTACGAAATCTAGGACTTGCCCTCCAGTAAAATATTTTACAGACCCTAAGGAATATCAATGGGTACTAGGTCATCTACGTAGATGCAGCGTAACGAATACACAGTCAACTCGTGCAATAATTTATGCTAGCATGGGAGCACCTATAACAGATTCCCGTAGGACATCCAGTGTTATGCAAAAGTGCACGGAAGATTAATGTTGACAGCATTCTAAACCACCGTACTAGGTAGTGTACCGGTTAGCACGCTCTGTAGTTGTTCCGCAACGTGGGATTTTGCGGTTGTGTTAACCTGCAAAACAAGTCCACTTGTTTTACTGCTGGCACTTCCGTTGACACAAACGTTTTTGGTGGGTATCTTGATTCACCGTTTCTTGAGCTGGTTGAAATGCTTCCTATTTTTGTAGCATGCACAATCTACGATCTAAATACGTACAATATACCTTCAGTCATCGTCAACTTCTATACTGTCTCGTACTTGACACGTCTCTATCGAGTCACTGATTGCCAACTAGTATCCTAGACTCCACCCAACAATTTGTGACCCCGGTCAAGCACCTACCGTCCGCGATTCTGAATTTTCCTTTCGGTGAGCTCGTTCCAGTGACCTCGGTTCACTAGTTGGTATCGTAATCGTTACACGCCTGCAACATTTACTTATTCATCTCTCACAGTGCATAGCCTGATGATAAACAATTAAGCTACGTGGTTAGTGCCGTAGAGTTAGCTCCTCACCATTATTGTTTAATGACCAGTTGTTATGGTTTGCGCATTTAGGATGCACTTATCAAAATTTTGCACATTTCTTCTGATAATGCTAAATATCATACACCTATGTCCCGGCTTCCGCAGAGTGTATCCTCCCAGGTAAGCAAGCTCACAGCATGCCCCTCCAGACGCAAAATATGAGACTTTAAAGCAACCAGTGATCCAGCTAAATACGCCCACTGACAAGGTTCAACCTCGGCGACGGTTTAGTGATCGGCAGCTTGGGGAAATGAGGACCACCAACACCGTTGCGACTGATGCAACAGCTCTTAGGCAATTCCAGTAGGGAAGCTGAAATTCTCCGTGAAATGTGGATGCAACACCTCCCGCAAAACAAACAGGCCAGCGGCGCCGTAGCAAGAGCTCTGCCACTCGCGGCACTTGCATACCTAGCAGACCTTGTTATCAAACGACATCAGCCCACGTACAAACCTTGACCGTTAACTCGACTTATCCCAGTCGCAGCCCCAGCGACATCCGCGACTAGTGAGCCGTCAACAATCGAAGCTTTATAATCGCATATCGCGTCAATACAACGCCAAGTCGTAAACCTCTGCCTAGACTGTAGGCAGCGCAGCAGCTGTAACGCTTCACACCGTTGCACGAAGCGCAAGGATTCAGGCTTTTGATTTTACCACAGGCGTTTTGGTAACAAAGCCAGTAAGTGCCAGCAGCCGTGCAACCACCAGATTCTGACCGACAACACGTTCGCAGGTCTCCTTCACTCCTATACTTACCCCTACTCTAAGGTGTGTTGTGCTCGGCACAACTGCTGGTCAATATTGCAACCCTTTAATAGTGGTCTAGCTACCCAAAGCGCTAGATTCCCTTCGCTACTGTGCTTCTCAATCATAAACCCTTTGGATCACTCCCGCCACTGAGGCTCCAAATGCCCCTAGGGGTACAACCAATGCCTCTCTTCTTCTTTGCGCATCGCCTACCATTGACCTCTGTGCTCATTGGGAAAAGCAACGGACACAAAATACTTGAGCCTGCCTGATTCGTTATCTGTATACTTGGTCCTCTACCGAAATCGAAATTTCCGGTCTGTGTTTTAGGGTTGCATTGTGGCTCCCATGCCGAGGTTTTCAGCTCACATTAACCTCTGCCTCACATTTACATTCTTTACTATTCTGTCCCGTATATATCTGCGTCCTATTACCATTTCTTGACTACACCGTACACTATACTATTCAAATCCCCGTCGATCGGACCGATGTCCCCTTTGTTCCACCAGTACCAGATTCTGGCCAACTGAAGGTTATCGGGTCTCATCCTTCCTATGCTTAATCCTACTCTAATGTATATAGTGTTCGGCACCTCTTCTGGTCATTATCGGAAATCTTCAGTAGTGGTCTAACCACGTCTAGCGTCAGAGCAACATGCCAGTCCTCGATTGAAACACAGCACCTGACGGTGTTATCTGTATGCTTCCCTTACCCTTGGTCATTTAGAGAGCTGGCACCACAACCGTTTTCTCACCACAGCCGTTGCAATCATTGCAGTCTCTTTTCTCTCCTGTTTTCAACACCGTACACTTATTAGTCTATGCCAAACCTGAAATAGTGTGCCGCTCCTGTAAAATATTTATTCAGGCTGCAAGCAACTCAATAACCATCCGTCTATTTGACTTGTAGGTTCCAACCTTTGTCACTTGCACTCGCACCAAACACGCGTGGCAAGCGCTACTGGATAATTGTATTACTTCTCTCTATTCGCCTTCCATTTTGTGCCACATCTTCGGAAGTACACTCAATCGACTCGGATCGTCGAGACCTATCCAACGGATTCAGTCTTTCTGCAGTACTACTAACGACCCACTGGTAAATCCTGAACACCGTCTTTGACAGTTCGTTCTGTAAGACTTGCTCGTGAAACCGTTTTTTTATTTTTCCCACTACATTGGGATACCATTCGACGGAGCTTTTTTAAGGCTACTAGACAACACATTACTTATTGCAGTGCACCTCTAGATACCACAAATAGCGGCTATTTTGTGATCACGCAATTACCACTATAACTCCCTTAGCGCGTTTTGCCACGCAAAGCCTTTGTGATATTTCACTGCCCACTGTTCACCGTGAGCACATGATGGGCCGACGCAGTGTCTAAACTACGCAAATGAACAACAAATCCAAGGTCAATAGTGGTCCAGACACGTCGGTCACCAAATGCTCGCTTTGTTCCAATTCTTTCGATGGGGCTACAAAACACTGTAAGCCCATCGACGGCTTGTGTGTGTGTGACGCATGTTTAACCAAACCGTTGGCCTAGATCATTCAAGCGCTTTTGGCGAAATGTGAAAGTTTAGCCCTAACGGTCAAAGAACAAAAGGAATTGACCGCTAGCTTGGTAAGAAAAACCACTGAACTTGAGTCGCAGATTAGTGTATTAAGTAGCCCGAATCCTAGACCTGTCAAAAAGCGAGAGCCATTTAGTAAAGAAGCCACACAGTACGGTGAAAATGGCACACCATTGTTGATGGACGCCAGCGAAGACAGGCCTGTCGAACGACCTCCCAAGTTTTGTGAAGTGTCTCAAGGCTTAAACAGCTATGAACAAACTGCACGCTCAACCCTGTCACGTGTTGGACAGCAATATTTCACCCCCACAAACAGCACAACAAACGGCGTTCCGCGTATGCAGTCATGTAGCAGCGCAGGCTCTCCCTGCACAAGGGACAAGATGAGTACTCAAACTAGACAAATGTCCACCAGTAACAACTCTCAAGATAAGCAGTTAGTGTACAGCAAAAACTCTGACAATTATGTGTTCAAATGTACCAGAGCCCATGAGCGAGTCGTTAAAAGGTAGGCAAGTGGAAGAACAAAACCGCTGGGCAGAGATATGCTGTGCTCTCGAAATTAACGTTCATCCAACTAGTCTTACGCGCATTTCCCGAAATTCATCCTCGCCGCATTTAGGACAACCTCGGTTATTACGGGTAGTATTTAGTAACACACGCGACCTGGAGGATGTACTCCTGATAGGCCACAAGCTAACGAATTCCTCTCTCAGCGCCCGCATTTTCCCAGATGAACCATGGATAGAAAGGCAAAAACGGAAATCCAACCCAGTCGCGTCACGACATGATGCGACGAAGAAAGTAGTGCTGGTTCACGGTGTTCCAGAACTTAACCATGGCGATATAAATGAACATCAGAAGCACGATATAGAAGAGTGGAGGTACATAACGGAGCTCTACAACATACAAAATATCGTGACTTTCGATGTCACACGTCTAGCGGCCTCCTTAAACTATCAGGGTAACGGGCCAAAACTTTTGAAAGTCACCGTGGCTACACCTGAGATGGTATCAACGGCAGTCCAAGAGTGGCACGACAACAGAAAACGTGGGCCCCCGGAAGTACGTTTAAGACCGTTCCTAAACAAAATACGGGCCACAGATACAGACGAGCCGGACTCGGTTGTTCCTAACTCAGGTCAGACAGATGTGCAAACGCCTCTGACAAAAAACGTACGCAGGCCGGCTTAATCCGTGCCAGTCAACCACAACGAACCGAGCTCCTAATGTGTCAACAGATACAGTGCTGCTACACAAACGCTCAGGGGCTCAACTCTAAGCTACCTGAATTGCGCCATCGACATAACACAATTAATTGGGATAGCATAGCTGTAACTGCAACCTGGCTCTCCAATGACACGCTCGACACGGAAATCGAAATCAGTGATATGTCAGTTATTCGCAATGATCGCCCATCTCGCGGTGGCGGCGTTGCTCTGTACTATCGGATTTGTCTGAGATGTGAGGCTATTATCGAACGTCACCTTGCTGTCTCCGACGCTTTGTTTTGCCGAATACAGCTAAATGGCCGAGGTGGTGAACCTTCGAAGAAGAAGTGGGATGCTTGTCGGTGGTCAGTTTTCTACAGGCCACCGAACTCTACCGCAGGCCGAGATGACATTCTGTTAAACGAGCTTCATTATGCAGTTTCTCAAAAGTACTCACATTTTCTAAGCATGGGCGATTTTAACGTACCCTAAATTGTCTCAGCGACTTCTACTGGTCTTTACTTCAAATCAAAGAGTCTCGAGTTTATGGATACAGCAGCGCTGTACAACCACGTGCACCGACCAACTAGACACCGCGGTTCAAATAAGCCATCGCTTCTGGATTTAATCCTAACCAACGAAGAGTTGATGATTGAGACAATTTCTTACGATCCACCATTAGGCAACAGTGACCACTAAGTGTTAAATTTTGCCTATGTGTGTTACGCCAATACTACTGAAATCAGACATGAAAACCGACGAACTATAACCAACTATTCCGTGCTTCACAGCCTAGCGACAACCGTCAACTGGGACCTCAATCTACAGAGCACGGCAGACGACGCGTGGAACGAACTAAAAGACAAAATTAGCTGTGTCACGCAAGCAGCCTCTAAAGTCATACCATTACGAGTGCCGCGCCGGACCAACACCTGGATCCAAAGAAGAACGCGTAAATGGATTAGCACCAGAGACGAGATCTGGAGACAATACGCGCTGAACAATTGCGACGTCACCTGGGAGAATTACAAAATAGTGAGGAACTATTGCATATCACTGATTAGAGCCGATAAGTACGAATGGCAAAAAAACATGGTACTTAAATTCACGAACAATACAAAACTGCTGTACAGATACGTGAACAGCAGAAGGAAAGTTAAAACAGGAATACCACCACTCAAGACGGATGGTGGCCTAACGACTACTGCTGTGGATGCTGCGAACGCATTACTTCTGCAGTTTGGCACAGCGACTGCAAACGCCATATAACCTTTGCCAAACCAGCATTCACCCAACGTGGTCGGTATATCAACTGTCACTTTTACCTCAGCAGCTGTCGCTAGCAAATTACGGTTTCTGAGAGAAAATAGCGCTCCGGGTGTCGACAAGGTCAGACCCAACGTTCTTAAATCTCTTGCTCCCACCATAGCAGCACACCTCGCAAGCTTTTTCCAAAGTCTACTCAATTCCAAAACACTTCCGTCTGAGTGGAAAAGCGGGATAGTCACTCCGATATACAAAGGAGGTAAGCGATCGGATCCTGCCAACTACCGACCCATTACTCCTTTCCCTGTTTTATCAAAAGTAATGGAATCGTTAGTTGCAGATGAAATTAGACGATATTTTGAGAGTCTGAAGCTAATTTTTCACCTCCAACACGGCTTTAGGCGCAAACGATCTTGCCCCACAAATCTGCTTCTTGCTCGGGATTCATGGACCAAAGCGCTTGATGAAGGATCCCCTTTGATGTGATTTACCTAGACTTTTCGAAGGCATTCGACAGAGTCAATCACTTAGCTCTGCTTCATAAGCTTCGTGCTTACGGTATCCATGGTTCCCTACTCACCTGGCTAGCAGCGTATTTGCATGAGAGAACGATCAAGGTCAGAGTCGCCGATGCCCTCTCGGAAACCCTCTGCATCTCCAGCGGTGTTCCACAAGGATCCGTCCTTGGTACCCGCCTTTTTCTGGTCTACATTAACGACCTCCCGGATAATATTCAATCCTCGATGCAAACTTTTGCAGATGACGCAAAAATCTGGAGAGTTATTCGCTCAAAAACAGACTGTGCCCTTCTCCAGAATGATTTGGATCGAATCAACAAATGGGCAGATATAAACCACCTCCCCCTGAATCCTGCCAAGTGTCACCTATTGTCATTGCGCAGCAAACTTACCAACACGTACCTCTTGAGGCAGTACGATTTACGGCGCGTGACCACAGAAAGAGACTTAGGTATCATTGTGCAAGAAAGTCTGGGGAATTCGCTCCAATGTTAGAAAGCAGCAAACGTGGCGAACATGAATCTGAGACTTTTGAGGCGAGCTTTTGGTGTCTTTGAACGACGGTTGCTACCCATGCTTGTCAACTCCTATATCCGTCCCCACGTCGAATATGCCGTCCAGGCTTGGTGCCCATGGTTAAAACGGGACATTCATCTCTTAGAGCGGCCCCAACGAAGAGCTACGAAGGCAACACGCGGATTATCTCGTCTCAATTATGAAGTGCGTCTCAGTTTAATCGGAATGATTTCTTCCGAATACCGACGACTACGCGGAGATCTCATTCTCGCTTACCGGATATTAACGGAAAGCGATCACCCGGTCCAGAGGAATGAAATCCATCACTTCGGAGCTGGCCTCGGATGGAGCTTCAAGGCTCAATAGTTGGGGTCCAAAAGACGGTGAACACGTTTGGCTGGATACACTTGCTGACTTGGCAAGGGGCCGACCTCAGTGGCGTTCCTGCTGTAAGTTTCTTTGTCCCTTCCCATCCCTTTTAGCCTCCCCCTCTATCTACGATATCACTTCCTAGGGTAAAACATAATAAATAAATAAAAAAATTTCTTTTTGCCTAATAGCTGGCTGGAAGCTTACCGGAACGATGCCTATCCGTTGCTGGTAGCTCAGTTGGCCCGCAAATGTTGTATCTATTTCTTCCTTTGTGTATTGTGTTATATGTATGCATGTATGTATGTATGTGCCGGGCGGGAGAGCCTATGGTGCGCTGAGGCTGGTGGTGGCTAGATCCTGACAGATGGTCTACCCACTGCTGCTACTGTTGCGCCATAGTCTCATGTCCTGGGCGCCTCCACGTGGCGACCGCTGGGTGGGAGTTAAGTTTCGCCCTTCTCCCTGCTAAGATCCAGGACACCAATCCGCATGAGTCAGCTAACTGACCATGTGCTAGACCCGCTGCCTTTCGGGTGTTCATTTAATCGAAGGCTTTGGCTGAGGACCCGAGTCGTTCTCCTGGCAGTATCCTAGTCCATCCTCTCCGGAGGTTAGGAAGTGGTCGATGGCCCACTTCCCGTAAAACCTAGCCATGGGAGACAACAGGTTTACGGGTTATATTCTCACTGCTCGATTGGCGTAGAGCACGAGTGCCCCGCATTGTCTCTGACGGTGGGAGGACACCTCCGGGTGTTCAATGGTTTGCTACTGCCCGCCTCAAGCCAGGCAGCCCCTGGTCAAATTGGTGCAAACCCGCCAAAAACCCACCTGCGGCTGGCCGTGGTCGCAGGTGCGTATCCAATTACGGTCGCAAAACATATGATAATTGTTCCAGAACCTCAAAGGCTGCGTGTGACGGCCGTCAAGCAGATCCCAATCTGTCTCTGCAATCACATTCCCGAGCTGGATCTGCTCTCCACTGCCTTGTGGGTCAGGCTATTGAGCCAAAGGCTCCGGGCGGAGTCCCTCAAGCAAACCTCCAAATCACCCACTGTCTTGTGGGTCAGGCTATTGAGCCAAAGGCTCCGGGTGGAGTCCCTCAAGCAAACCTCCGAAGGACAACGACCACCTCGCGTTCGATTGCCCACCAATGCAATCGTATGCCTGCGCGCAAAGCACTCAGCATCGGGTGCTGGAACGTGCGCACACTACTGGACCGGAACTCGAGCGAGCGCACGGAGCGACGCACTGCACTGGTCGCAATGGAGCTGGCGCGCTACCACATCGATATTGCGGCGCTCAGTGAAACTCGGCTCGCTGAGCAAGGTAAGTTACATAAAGCAGGTGCTGGCTACACATTCTACTGGGTGGGCAACGCCGCCTCAGCACCACGTGAACATGGGGTCGGACTTGCAATATCTGACCGCCTGAATGGCCAGTTGGTGGGTGAACCAACTTGCATCAGCGCGCGGCTGATGACTGTTCGCCTACGACTCGGAAGAGGTAAGTTTGCTACTTTTATAAGCACGTACGGTCCGACCATGTGTTATCCTGATGACACGCGTGATCAGTTCTACACTGAGCTATCCTCCGTGATACGGTCTGTGCCGAGGAGCGACCGACTATTTCTGCTGGGTGATTTCAACGCGCGCGTTGGGCGTGATGCATCAGCGTGGACAGATGTTATCGGTGCGCATGGCATTGGTTCAGCGAATGCGAACGGTGACATGCTGCTCTCACTGTGTGCCACTCACGGCCTGACGATCACGAACACTCGGTTTGCACTGAGTGCGAGTGATATAGCAATTTGGACGCATCCACGGAGTGGTCACGCTCACCTGATCGACTGTCTTCGTACGTCAGCGTGATATGCGTGAACTGCGCATGACACGTGTACTGCGTGGAGCTGAGTGTGGCACTGATCAAAAATTGGTGCGGACCAAACTGTACATATATTTTCGTAAATCTATGTATTGCACTCCCGCCGTGAATCAGCGTAAATTTAACATTCTCTCCCTCGGTACTGTGGCGAAACGTACTGAGCTGGAGAAGGCGATGGCTGCACGCCTGTGTGGTGATGTGGACTGCATAAACACAGTGGGCGACCTGTGGCATCACATTCGCGACCAGGTGACAGCTGCTGCCGAAGAGACCATCGGGCGCGCAAACTGTAAGCGGCCTGATAGGTTTGATGATAACAATGTGACGATTGACGCATTGGTGTCAGAGAAGAATGCAGCATTTGCTGCACATGTGGCAGACCCAAGTGACTTGGGGAAGAGTAGTCAGTTTCGCAAACTTCGACGGCGACTGACCCGAGAGCTCCGTCGCATTAAATATCCATGGTGGACGGAGAAGGCGAAGCAGATGGAATGCTACGCCGAACGCCGTCAACACAAGGAATTCTTTGACTCCTTGAAGGCGGTGTATGGACCGAGATTGGAGCCGCTGAGGACACTGATCGATGGTAATTCAGGCGCAACCTGCACCCAGACTGCAGACATTATGCAGGTCTGGCGGAAAAACTTTGACTGTCTCTTGAACAACCGTTCAGAGATCGACTGGCCTACATTGAACGGCCTGAAGCAGCACGATGTGAAGGCGGATCTGGCGGATACGCCGACACTAAATGAGACGCAGAGAGCACTTGCTCAGCTGCGAAACGGCAAATGTGCCGAAGGTGACGGGATCCCACCTGAAGTATTGAAACACGGTGGACCCGCGTTGTTGACTGCGCTGCACCACTTGGTGCAACGCGTGTGGATTGAGGAGGAAGTGCCTTCTGAGCTGAAGGATGCCCTTGTGCTACCACTGTACAAGGGCAAAGGTAGCAAGCAATGTTGCACGAATTATCGTGGCATCAACTTGCTGAGTTGTGTGGGCAAGGTGATTGCCCGAATCCTGCTCAATCGCCTCGTGAGTCAGATTGTGGAACCAAACGTGGCGGAAGAGCAATGTGGATTCCGTTCGGGTCGCCGCACTATAGATATGGTGTTTGCGGCTCGTCAGTTGCAAGAGAAGTGCAGAGAACGACACCAGCCATTGTACTCACTTTTTGTTGATTTCACCAAGGCATTTGATACGGTGAACCGCGAGGCACTGTGGCTGGTGTTGGGTAAGTTTGGTTGTCCGCGTAAGTTTGTAAGTTTAATTGGATGTCTGCACAGTGGTATGCGAGCGAGGGTGCAGCTGAGTGGAGAGACCTCTGATGACTTTACAGTTGTCTCTGGTGTGAAGCAAGGCTGTGTCTTATCTCCTGCCCTGTTTAATATCTATCTTCATGCAATGTTGTCTTGTGCTTTTGATGCGACTTGTGCTTACGGTGTTCGTGTGGAGCACCGTATTGATGGTGGGTTGCTGAACATCCGTCGTTTCGGTGCGAGAACTCTAGTCTGTGAGACAACTATCCGTATGTTGCTGTTTGCTGACGACTGTGCGTTGTTTTCACACAGCGCGGATGAGTTGCAGCACATGACTAGTGCTCTGCCTTCGACAGCGGCAAAATTCGGGCTCACCATCAACACAAGCAAAACTGTCTGTCTCTTTCAGCCTTCACCGGAGGTGCAATCTTCAATATTGCCGCAAATCAGCATTGGTGCTGAAGTATTGGAAACCACCTCCCGCTTTTGCTACCTTGGGAGGGTGATGTCGACTGATCAGCAGTTGCACGTTGAGTCGCGTAATCGCGCGTCGAAGGCGGCAGCGGCATACGGGAAGCTTGAGTACCGAGTGTGGAACAACCATCAGCTTAGCATTGGCACGAAGCTGATGGTGTACAAATCCATGGTACTGTCCGTTCTTCTATACGGCAGTGAAACGTGGACGATGTACCGTCGGGATGTGCGATATCTCGAGCGGTTCCTTCAGCAGTGTCTGCGACGAATTTTGAGGATCGGCTGGGGCGCCAGAGTTGCAGACACGGAAGTGTTGCGCCGAAGTGGGATGTATGCAGTGGACGGTATACTTTTACTGAGTCACCTGAGATGGCTCGGTCATGTGAGCCGTATGGATTCGACGCGGATACCGAAACAACTTTTATACGGTCAGCTGAGTATAGGGAAGCGGCATGCTGGGAAACCAAAGTTAGGTTACCAGGACATGATTAAAGTGAGCCTCACACGTTCTAATCTTGATTGCAGATCATGGGAATCGAAGGCGGTTGATCGTGGTGCATGGCGCGATCTAATCACGAAGGCAGTTGCTGAAGTGCGAGAGAAAGCCCTCATGCATGCAGAGAAGAAGCGGCAAGTGCGGAAGCGGCAAGCATCGATGGATTGTATTTTATCGACATCGAGCGCATGGTGTTGTAGAACATGCGGTCGCGAGTGCCTTAGTCAGGCAGGCCTAGTGAGCCCTGAGAGAGGTCACTCGGGACCACTGCCGAAGCGACGACGGGTCCCGCAGTGAACGTAGGCAGCACCGGCGCAGCGTTTGTAGGCACGCTGAATTCGATTTACTAACCGTATGCTTGCATGCTAAATCTCTTTATTTCAGGTGCTGGGTTTGCGATTCTCTCCTAATGCCTTTCTTTCCCATATAAATGCCTAGTGGGCCATGAGCTGTGCCATTTGGGGACACTACAGAAGCGACGACGGGTCCTGCAGAGAATTACGGCGAGCCGGCGCAGCGTTTGTAGGCACGCTGAATTCGATTTACTAACCGCGTGCTTGCATGCTAAGTATCTTTATTTAAGGTGGTGGGTTCACAGTTTGTGCCTTAATGCTTTTCTTTCTCATATAAATGTCTACCAGTACTCTATTCCATTAACTTGCACACATCGCTTCAGCTAATTGTATTCGATTTCCGTAACATTTTTGTGTTCGTGGCATTCTCTAAACTATATTTCCTGACCTCGTGCACTTAGCTAGGATTTGTTTGTAAACAACTTATTACATAGGCTATTTAATTAAGGTTTATATCACCGTTTCCTTATGCATTAATCGAGTTTTTCTCTTTTTCTTTCTCTTTCTGTTAAGTGTTTGGCTGTTGTTTATATCCTTGGTGTGGCTGCGCTTGATGTGCATGTTGACAAGGTGCCTACCTGTCTATTACCCACTACCTCGTCCATACTGGCTCCAGGTGACTGGTGGTCGTTGCTGGAGGGGACGGGTTGCACGGTCGTTGTGGCCATGCTATGCTCGACGAGTGGTTCCATGCACTCAGTGTGGAGCGGACTACGGTCCAGCCACCGCCTTGTGTGCGCTTGATTCCCCAAATAGAGCGTGCTTGTGTTTGCCTGTGAAGGAGTGTGGGCCGGTTCCGTTGATGGAACGTAGCTCCCATCCACATGCCTCCCGGTCTTATTCCTTCGGGTTTACACTGGATATGGGGTGTGTGGTTGGAGCTGTGGGTGGTGCAGCGCAAGCCATCCATGGTCCCTCTGTAGGCGCGCAGGCGTCCTGTGACTTGCCACAGTGACAGGTAAATCCGAAACCGGATGCCGCCAACCATGGGACAGAACTTGACTTGGCAACGGGAAATGAAGTCACTGATGACCAAATTGAGTGCCGTTGGTCCGTCTCGCCTTTCGGGTTGTGGACCACCTGAATCGCCTTGTGCTTGGCTTAAGACTTTGCAGGACATGGCTCGTACCCGACACCAGCGGCGCGTCTGCTGCCGTCTCCTAATCAGGTTGCCTGTGTAAAGGGTGTTTGGAGCTGAGTTATCTGTGGGGTAATGGCCGATTATGAAACAGGTCATTAAAAGCCGCAATGAAGCAAGTCTCACCGATTCTGCCTTATCTTTACACGATAACCAGCAGTTAGTGACAGTATGTTGTCTTCACGAAGTGTAGTCGCTATGTCCCTGAATGTTTGCTTAGGAGATTAAGGAGTTCAGGTAAGTCTCCCTTCTCTCCCCTCTCATTATTCTTTATTTCATAGGTCATCATGGTTGTATGGCATTTAAACACCAGCTCAAATGGCTGATGTACTGCTGTTATTGATTAATTTGGTGTTGTTTTGCCTCCATGCAAATAAGTGTGGTCACTTCTATGGCACAATTGAACTACACGTTATTTGTCCGCACTGAATGATAGGACATTTTGAATTTACACATTCGGAGCCATGTTAATATCGCAATGGAGCCCTTCGTGGTCTTCCGGTCCTGTGATCGTTCAGCATATCCTGATATCACCAGCGATATTAGGAAATCGGAAGCAGCGATGGAAGAAAGAAAAATGGCTGATAACGGGTAATAAAGTACAGGCGTAACATGTCCACCAGTTTGGTAATAGCAGAAATTTTAACGTAACTATAAGATAAATGGATCAAATAAAATACGCATCGGTGCAGATTTAGAGTAATAGATTAGGGAAGGAGTGTTTTGGAAGTGAGATATTAACCGCCAAACCAAAATCATAGTTTTATGCCTTATAGTCATTGTAAATGACCAGAAGCTTGTTCAGCTCATTGCACAGAATTTGAGTGACACTGGGGTCATAATTCTGGAGTTTAATTAGATAAAAAATTATCCAGAATATCCGCTTACGTTAAGAAGTGTGAGGAGCTCAAGCCGATTTGCAATCGTATTATGAAAACAGGTGAGGTGGGGGCGCAGACAACAGGGTTTGGAAGTGCGTTGCAGTGTTGACAGAACCAGAGGGCACAATATGTTCGTCGACAATACAGACAACTGTATTATTGTCCCCGTTTCAGGATTCTGCATCTTAGATTGTTGCTCGGGCTGAGGAGTTTCAGTAGGTGACGACATACTAGTTTGAGTTTGCTCAGTATTCGGTAAACGAATATATTGTCTCCACTTAGCCGCCGGAAGCTTCCACTGAACACACAGAGTGTCCTCAGTCGATACTGGTACGGAAGGTTGCGTAAGCAATTGAGAAAGTTCGTTGCTCGACGTTGGGAATTTTCCAGTGCTCCCACATTACGCTTTAGCCAAGGAGTCCAAGTCTGGATTGCATATTCAAAGCGGATCAACATATAAACATTGAGCTTCAAGGAGATGGTTGAACTCAAACTCCCGAATGATTTTCCTAAAAGACCGACAGCTGGTTGACCGTTTTTGTGTGGATTCTGACTGCCTGGAACAACCGAGGTTGTCCTATACTAGCGTACAAATGTTATGCTCCAGGGAGTTTGTCTGCAGATCGTGCGTCCCGAGTTTTAGGCATGTCTAGTAGGGATCGCAGTAATTGTGTCTACGATCAATCATCGCAGTTAGGTTTAGAAAAGTAATCAGAGATACAGTTTAGCCTTGCGTGTCGTCACTACTTATGTTTAGCTCAAGATAGGAAACCTGTTAGTGATGCCATCAATCAGTTAGTATCTTCGGTATAGTCCATCATCTCCACTTCACTTAATATGTATCGCTATTTGCTCCATGGGATATTATTCTGTACTTCCTCCGCTCGTTTTCGCGTTCTCGTATACGGTCGGGGGTGTTGCGCAAATGCGTTGGGTTTGAGCAGCAAATACGAGACGACTCCACATATTTGGTGACGGAAGCTAAAGTATTGATGGTTTTAAACCGCAGCAGAAGGTCTGAAAGTTCATTTACTTTAAGATCCGCAATAATTTTAGGCCGCTTATCGGCGAATGATCAAGACTCTCAATTGGACAGTATCGCCTTTAGCTACAAGCGTCCACAATGCTGAGAAATTTTAGATGGTGTAATGAACCTGTGGAAGACGGTCGGATCACCCGCCATTAATCCGACAGAGCAGCGAAGCAGAAGTGCTTCCGGTTCCCAGCTGTCTTTTCTGAGCCAAGTAAAATGCGAGCACCGTTTTGCCGACTGCACGGCGAAGGGAACGATTTTTTCAAGGCGCACCACAATTTGCAGCTCCCATGTTTGGAGTGGATCAAGCATTCTAATCTACTGTATGTCCCAATCAATTTGGCCCGAGTATTCGTATGAAGACCCCAGTGGCAACCAGAACGACAGCAATGGAGCAAATCAGAGAGAAATATTCCTTCGTTTGCTTAAAAGGCCTCAATAAATGCAAGAAGCTAAGGATTCACTGTCATAAGACCTAACGTCGTTCCAGTGCTTCTCGCCATCCCTGTTGTTAATCAAGAACTGGATCGCTTATAGTGAAACGTGCAGTAGATTATTCAGTGCGGGCGACCCTTATCGTAACGGTTAAAAACCGTGCGGTCAACTTCCGAAATGTACCGAAGTTTCGAAGTTTTGAATGCTGCATTGAACGATATCAGAACGAACTTCCAGTTCCGGTAAACCTATTTACAATCCTCAATGGGGCAACTATTTGGTGAAGATGGATCTGTTAGACGCATACTTGTAATTTTAGGTGTTTGGGGAGTCCAGTGAACTGCTCACCATAAACACGCACCATGAGCTGTTTCAATATTACTGGTAACCATATAAGATTTAGTCGGCTTCAGATAACTTCCCACAAATCAGGGACACAATTCTAGTCGGCGTTGATGAGGCTGCTGCGTATTTATACAACATACTCGGAACGAATGGCAGCGACCTCTCTTGCACCTTGGACAGAGCAATTGGTTGCGTCAAACAAAATGAATAGACGATGCCCAGAAAAGTGAACTCCTTTTATTGACTCCATATCATTTCTCCGCTTCATAATTGGCATAGACGGAAAACGTCGAGACCCGGCAAACATCGAGGCCACACACAGATGTCCTCACGCTGAGATCATTATTTGGGCTTATCAGCCTTTATAGTCCATACTTGCCACGTATATATCGCCTCCGTGGCCCGTTAAACAAGCTGTTGACTAAGGTCAAATGTTGGTATTGGTCAGAAAAATGTGGAAAATTATGTATCGAAGTCAAGAAACTGCTATGCTTAACCATTTTATTAACCAACTGCAATCACACGCTATATATTGTGGTAGCCGCTGACGCCTTGAAATATGGAATCGGAGCAATCATAAATCAGCGGTTCCCCGTTGGTTCAGAAAAGGCCATAGCCCACCCGGCCAGGTCGTCATCGCCTGCAACAAAATATTGGCCATGTTGAGAGGGAAGCTTTTGCGACTGTCTATGCAGTGAAGAAATTTCACCAGAGGTCGTACGGGCGAAACTTCACTCCATCTCCCGGTCACAAGCCATTGCTGGCGATTTTCGGCTCAACCTCAGGTATCCCGACATATACGGCGAACAGGCGGCCGCGCTAGGCCACAAAAACCATAGGCTGTATCTTTGACGTGAAGCATTTCTCCGGAAAATTATTGGTCAATCAGATGCAAGCTCACGTTTGTTGACGAACGAAACACGCCAGGCCGAAGGTACTGTCATTGCCATCATCTCCTTGGAGACTGAAGGGAAACGAGCGGTAGCGGCATGTCTAAAATTCCGCCGATGACTTCCGAATTGGTACGCGATGTGGCGACAAAGGATCCCGTTCTACTACAGGCTATTGAATTTCACACCACTCACTGACCAAAGGATAAGTTGACTGGCGAGCTGCATACACTGTCCGAAAGAAAGGATAAGTTCTCGGTTGTGCATAGTTGTCTGCACTACTCGGAAGGCATTGTTATTCCAACTGAGTAACGCTGCCGACTATTACGTCAGTTTCACAGGAATCGTCTTGGAATTAACAGGATAGAAATTATACCGCGTTGTGTATTGGCCAAGTATTGACTCAGAACTGGACCAGTTGGGCAATTCTTGTCCCAAGTGGGCCAACGACAACAAAGTCCACAGAAGAACGGAGTTGTCTTCTTGGCCACTAGTAAGAGGACCATGGAAGAGCATTCATGCGGATTTCTTTGTTCCCGTAGATAGGCAGCAGTGTCTTTTCGTCGTGGAGTTATTCAGCAAATTGTCTGAGGTTATTCATATGGACCGGACTACTAGTTGTGTCACCATCAACGTACTGAGGCGACTGTTCAGCCCGCATGGAGTACACGATAAGTTGGTTAAAGTCAACGACAGTCATTTCAGCATCTTCGACTTCGCCGAGTACTGTGCACAAAATAGTATCACACATTTGCGTTCTCCACCGTTCCGCCTTCAGTCAAATATCCAAGCAGAGCGATTTGTTGTCTCCTTAAAGCCGGCAGCTGGAAAGAGGAGATGGTAAGGTACTACCCATCATCATCATCATTATACACATCAGCTAGAGGTGGGAAAACACCGCTATTGTGCCGCAATATATGAAGGAAATACATACATATATATAATACAATACACAAAGGAAAAATAGATACAACAGTTGCATGCCAGCTGAGCTACCAGCAACATATAGGCAACGTTCCGCTAGGCTTCCAGCCAGCTATTAGGCAAAAAGAAATTTTTTTTATTATGTTTTACCCTAGGAAATGAGCTCGTAGATGGAGGGAGAGGCTAAAAGGGATGGGGATGGACAAAGAAACTCACAGCACAAACGCCACTGAGGTCGGCTCCTTGCCATGTCAGCAAGTGTATCCAGCCAAACGTGTTCAACGTCTTTTGGACCCCAACCAGGGAGCCGTGACGCTCCAACCGAGGCTAGCTAGGGGCTGGAGGAAGATCATCTGGTCCGGCGGCTTTGTTAAACTTCAACAGTCCGATCTCAAGTTCGACTTCTGAGCAAGCGGGTGGATCCAAAAGGACAGCCCACGGAGCAGGGCGATCGGTGACCGGCGAATAGAACAATTCTAGCCCATTAAATTGCTTTTCATAATGCTCAGCCCAAAGCTCCAAACGTTTTGACAAATTGTGGATAGGCTATCCACTCTCATCACAAATTGTTTCACTAACACCAGGTCTCCTGCTGCCTGTTTCCCGTATCAGACGGAAGAACTTATGATGGTTGCCAAGGACAGCGGCCACTTCTATCTCTGACGCATGATGAGACCACCAAGATTCGCGGTCTCTCTTCAGGCTAGCACGGAGTTTTGCCCGGAGCTCTTTGCGAGTTTCATTGTCTTCCCTTACAGCCGGGATATGCCAGCGAGCATCGATAAGTTCCAGAGACCTAGAAGAGACCCAATGTCCGTGTTGGCTTTTAGACATACCACATGAGGATTTGCCTGCTGCTAATAAGGTCTGGCGCACATGTGACCAGTGACCATCAATTGTCTTCAGTGAGAGATTACTCAACTCGCATGTCAGCGTACTTCGATACGCATTCAGAACAGCTGGCTTTGTCAGTTGGCTGGTGTCAATGCGCTCACAGCGTCGTCGTGGACGTCCGCCAAAGCGCACCCGCATGTCAACACATACAAGTGCATGATCGGTGTCCACACATGTGCTCCAAACCAAGCGACAATTCTGGATGCAGCCTCTCCAGCGGTTACTAATAGTAATGTGATCGATTTGCGTCCAAGGCTGGTTCGAGGCTGGTGGGCTCCAAGTCACCATCCGGCGGGTGCTTTGTCGGAAATGAGTGCTCGCAAGAAATAAGCGAGCATCTTCACATAAATGAAGTAACCGCTCACCGTTATCAGTACGGGAGCCTACACCGTGCTGACCACCCAGATCCATTTCATCAGTGGACAACTTTCCAACTTGTGCGTTCATATCCTCCGCCAGCACAACAGTGTCCGTGTTTCTTCTGTGGCGAAGGAGCTGAGTCATTTGGCGGTAGAAGTCGTTCTTTACCGAATCATCGCTACAGTTTGTGGGCGCGTAGGCAGCGATGATGAATAGACACCTATTAGTCCCGCGCGACTCCTGTGTTGTCTTTTACTGCCATGAGCCCCTGAAACTTACTCTCGTCACTGATGATGTGCTGCATTTTATGGATATAACCTACCCTATACATTAGCACTATGCAGGAGCCCTTGTCTGGCTTAGAGCTTATTTATTCCTTGTTCAACCGTAGCTCTTTAAGTGACTACATCTTTGCCCTAGTGATAATAATATTACTAGTCCGTTCGGTATTAACGTTTTCGTGACAACCATGAACAAGGCTAGATTATAGATTCTCAACGTCACCTGATAAGGTTGGAAGCAGGTCTTTAGTCTGAGTAAGTAGGCTTTCAAACTGAACCTCTAAAGCTGCCTGATCCATATTTTACATGATATGCAAAATTCTGAACCTAATGATAATACTTTCAGATGCGTCTGGGTTAGTAGCATAATTGAAAGTTTAAACACATATGGCTGCGGGTTATTCGGAAATGTCAACTGGGGAACATGGCTATTAAGCGTACTAACAAACCTCTTTTGTTTCCTTACGCTCATTTTCTGCTTAACCAGTTCTACATATTCCTCAAATGGTTGGCTCAAAGCTTCAGACAGGCGTAACACCGCCGTTAATCTTTACGAAATGAACCACTCCAGCTCCAACATTTCAACGCGGATGGAATCCACATAATTGAGCGCATGTCTCTTCAAGATTTTGCGTTTGGGTAGAGGCCACACCGCCGTATTTCCCTCCAAAAGTGCTTTGGATAGCGGTTTGCATGCACGCATTCGTTGATGAATTCCAATTCGACCCTGGATTCTTCTAGCAGCTGCGTTCGGTATTTACGCTTCAGCATGAACCCCCATGGTAGATAACCAACTTCCAAATCACATCAAACTGATTGGCCGATTCCTCCACGAACTTACGCATTTCACCAGACTGGGCGTCAATAATCTATAATAATAATAATATTAATAATAATAATAATAATACTAATAATACTAATGCGGTATATTTCTCGTGATACCGAGAAACTGAGCCCACAAATGGACGGATCATATTTACATTGCAGCAGCTTAGCCAAGTGAGGCTGTCAATTGTTTGGGTTTTGCCTGGGTTACAATAGGAACACACTTCAACCGGTTGGAACGCAACCACAACTTCTTCTTCACTCGTATGAGCCACTCGTAGGACGACTCACTGTCTCACTATTTTATGACCATAACATCACCCCGCTAATATTGCGTTCGTAGATCCGGCTTAAGGCAACCACGGTTCTTTCACGAAACCTGTCTGCAGTGTCATCAGCACGCACTGAATCCTGCTGACTATCATGGGTCTGCATGTCACTTTCATATCAACCACTTAGAACGATGGTCTACATGCGAAAATATTCACTGTAAAGAATATAACAGTAATATTTAGTGCATTTTGTCACACAACCCAAACTTACTGCGTTTATCAGCGGGCCGTCTCCTGTATCCACCCGGATCTATGATAAAAGTGGATTAACGTGGCATTTATCAAGAACGTCATAGCTTCGGATATCATAATATTTACCTTGATCCGATTACTCATATAACGTTTAATCATCGAAATACGTCCTTGAAATGAAACCAGCCACTGCGCAGCACATACTCAAGCCTCTCGGCGAATTCTCACATGCACTTAATCCTACTGTCCCAATCATCTGCTTCCGCTAGCATTATCCTTATCAATATATCGATATGTGAGGATTGTCTGATTTTATCTCTCTACACCCTAATTTCATCATCTCACTGGAATCTGAACCACTATCTGTAAGTGAAAACCCCCACCTTCACCCAACATGAAACAGTGCGAATGCAGAGTAAGCAATGTTCAGTAAACGATTTTTGTTAATGAAATAATGGCGCAATCTAGTTTCGAATTAGGTGAAGAGCGTAAAATGGTTTAAGACTGGGCTGTGGCCCACATAAACTTTAAATGCAACCTATTAATTCCAAATGCAGTGTGGGCGACATGGTTGGCGGCATCCGGTTTCGGATTTGCCTGTCCCTGTGGCAAGCCTCAGGACGCCTGCGCCTACAGAGGGAACATGGACCACCCACAGCTCCAAACACATACCCCATATCCAGTGTAAACCCGAAGGAATAAGATCGGGAGGCATGCGGATGGGAACCACGTTTCCTCAACGGAGCCGGCCCACACTCCTTCACAGGCAAACACAAGCACACTGTATTTTTGGAATCAAGCGCACACAAGGCGGTGGCTGGACCGTAGTCCGCTCCACACTGAGTGCATGGAACCGCTCTTTGAGCCAAGCACGGCCACAAGAACCGTGCACCCCGTCCCCTCCAGCAACGACCAACTGTCTCCTGGAGCCAGTATGAACGATGTAGTGGGTAACAGACAGGCAGGCACCTTGTCAACATACACATCAAGCGCAACCATTCCAGGGATATCAAACAACAGCCATTCACTTTAAACGACAAGCGGAAATAAAATAAATCCAATAATGCATACAGATACGGTGGCATAACTTTTCGCTAATTTACCATATGAAGTAATTTGGTTAGCAACAAATCCGTGATAAGTAAGAAATGTCCACAAGTTACTTAAAATGCTACAAACGCAACAAAATTACCGAAGATAAGCGCAATTAATGTAAGCAACGTGACCAGTTAATATAATATTATTCAGGGAGGCAGAACAAACCAAATAAAGCGGAGTGAAATTTATCCACATTAAAAAGACCTAGTTTAAGTGTAAGTTGGTTTAGCCCAACTGCGGTGAAGAAGCATCAAGAATGCAACATCAGCCTCAGCATGTAGGTGACATAGATGAATAGTAAACAACCAGCCAATCTCGCCGTGTTCGTCAAGCAACGGAAGAATAGTATTGTCCAAAGGCAGGATAACAAACAACTTACCAAAATCAACGTACTGTTCTGTAAGTCAAGTAAATAAGTACGACGGTCAGTTGGAATCATGTATTTATCAATCTGAAGTTTACGTACGATTATAGATGCATACACCTTGTGAGAGAAGGATCAATTGCATTCAAGCAATTTACAGACAATCCAATTGCTAAACGATATGCAGTTTCGGTAACATATGCCTCTCCCACATTGCACATAGCTGCTGCGGGCGCATAGCTGCCACAAGGTTAAGGCGAAAATGTGGTTTCCTTGGTGCATCAAAATTTACGATTGCGAAATATTTACTTGCCTTGATTCACATCTTGTTCTGAAAAATGTCAATAACTGAATGCTTATAACTTATAAGAATGAGCTCAAATTGCCCAGATTGAGCCGTAAATTGTGCATTGCATTGCAATCACGCAAGAAAATAACAGAAAATTGCTAGGCTTCAAACACGGAAATTAGAATGCCAACAATCGGAATGCAATAGACTGAACGGCGTATTGTGAGAATATCACCAACCTAATGGGTTTACTTTTCAGGAATGTAAAAACTGACAGCCGCCTGCCACTGAAATCCTACGCACAGTGTGTTAAATCGGTGCCTAGCAACTACGTCGAATCAGCCACATGCATGCAGAGTATTTATGCTTCACAAATCTAATAATCAACTTATTTCAAAATTAATTATCTTCCAAATGCTAGATATTTTTAATTAACTCACTCGTAAATATACATAAATTATTCAATAGATGCGCAGGTTACGTTACTGTTTAAGCAGACCACATCTCGGACAAAGGTGAAGTTGATGTCGGCATTGTGGATTGAATCATAACCTACAAACCCTTACGGAATGCACAGTAATTTACTTGGTGTCACAGCAACGCGCAGTGCTAAATATAAGAAGACAGTTCAAGTCATTGCTATTACGAAGGCTACCTCCCGTTTTTGTCTACCATCAATGAGTTTGACCTAATCACACTTCCTCGGTGTCCGCGTAACTCAATCAATGTTTATGCAATGTATGTACTGGACATCCGCACGCAAATTGTAAGAAACGTTCAGGAACCAAATGTAAGATTTTCTCATAGGAATTTAGATCGCGCGTGTGAAATCCGTCCTACATTTTTATTTTGATTAGTATATAAGAATTGTGAAATGGGACTAGCAAATTAACCACAATAATAGTGGTAATTTGAAATAAACTTTAAGGAAGAACCATCTGTAATGCTATCAGTATAGATCGACGATCAAGATTTTGTTAGACTCTAAGCAGCAGTCATCTGCTTGAGACCTCGGTCGTGTTTATGTGTCATCCCCGATAGTTAAGATTGTAAACCAACTTTGTCCGCAAAATAAACCAAAAACAAAATAATTTCGAACGGGATCAATTCCGCAAGTTGATTACTCCCATTGAATGATCACCTTGCCTCTGTTTCTATGCACACCTGTACATGACGCGTATGCTTCCTACGTATGCATCGGAATTAGTCACTTCTATCCCTCTACAACATTCAGAATATTCTAGTTCTGAACGCAGCCACTTCATGAATATTGGCGCCGCCACATCCAGACCTAGTTTGGTAGTAGCATCTGCTGTCTGAGTACGAGTAATAGGATAGGTGAGTGCTGTACCCGAACCTGACCAAGTTTCCATTAGCCTGCTCTTCTCTGAATCTGATTGATATATGGGTATTAAATCAGGCACCAAGCTGTTATGTTAACCGCTACCAAGGAACTAGTGAGCGGTGTTTCCTAGCCTGCATTCCATTCCAATTCCCTATTAAGCTGCAAATACCGCACTATCTGCCAGCAAATATAAACGAATGCAAACTGATGAATGTCCTCACCGGAGAATAATATACGCGTAACTGCTGAATTGTAAGGCACTTCGTCCAGTGATTCAAACGCACAAATATGGCAGTTTCAGACACTTAGTTTAATGGGAGATGTAGTAGAACGTAAGGTATTTCTGACACAATAAACATGAGAACTGTCAGTGTAATTAAATACCACGGAACATCAAGATTTGTTCTTGGAGTTTGAAGACTTACTAACGTTTACACCTTCACAAAACATGAAAGGGTTAAAGAGGATAGAATTGTTTAAGTCACCTGCGTTATCATTCCACATGTACGATGTTCGGGCATGTACAGAAATATATTGGTGATAAATGCAGATCCGTCGTATGACCCACCAAATATGAGCAATAAAACTGAACTGCAGCGAGTGTACGCGCATTGGAAAAGAATCCGGGGGCGGATATTTGCATTATTTTAGAGAAAGGCTGAACCTATTAAGGAGACAAAGGGGGGTATGTTCACAACCATGTGCGAGTAAAATTGGAGCAAGTCTGTCTGGTCCCGCAAAGATAGAGTGGCGCATTGAATTGGGTGCAGATACAACCTCGATGACGTTAGTCGTTACGTCCGACAGTATGCAGTCTGTATCATTTATCTGATTAATCTCAGCCAGCTCATGCTCGTTTATGTGATGCTGCCAAGTATTTACAGGACACTTCAAATACAAACCGGATCGGTGATATTCACGACATCATATCCAAATGACATGGGAATTTGTTAAGTGCGCCTATGGTTACTTGACTGCAGCAATTCTGTGCGCGCAAGTATCTTGAGGTAATTGAATATTTCCAGCCGCCCCACAGCTATATCCCAAACCTGATTTCCTTAGCAAATTCTTCGCAAAGTCTGTTAATACGCACAACAATGGGAAAATATCAGATGTCTCAAGCCATGCCCAAAACTTGCGTAGTTTACCATAAATTCCTGGTCAGAATTTGCCAGTCGTAATGCTCACCGGGAATCGCGTCTGTTTGCACGTCGCAGATATGAGGATACACGTTAAGAATCTACGTCGCTGAATCTACGACACTTTTGGTCAGAGAATCGCTTATTAACAGTGTAAGCCAGGCAAAACTTAGAAATTTCTTTAGTTATTTTTTTTATTTATCTTTACATCTATTTAGCAAGGAACGTTAGCAAAGAAGATTATCATGGTAATCATTCGGCTCCATAAAAGGCTAGAGGGCATTTAACAATGTTATGCGCACAGCCCGGAAATTTGCGCAAAACAGACACATCAACTCTCAAGAGGTTACGAATAAACATTATTACCAGTCAATTGTTTATACCAATGTGGGAAGAAACCTGTTGGCTCCAACCTGTCATACCGACGCTTGACACGAATCCTGCGTTCTATTGAGCATCAGAGAGTGATGTCCACGACACTTGCGTAGTCAGGAATACCCAAACACGATATTCTACGCACAGTAATGGGCTGGTGCATACTAGAAAGCTTTCTAAATGTTAGGCAGTGAAGTGTCATTACGCGGTGGTTAAGGATACAAACATCCTAAAAGAAGTTGTTGGTTTTTAAACAGCGTCCTTATTCATACAAATCAGCGACTAAGCATAGTTGAGAATGGATCAATTCCTCTACCCGGAGGTCCCGTCCAAGGTAAATACTTCAGTGCACAAATCCAATTAACGCACGAATTCTACAAATCAGTTAATAGCAATGAGCAGCAGACGTGGATAAACAAGAGTAGCAATGTGTGGAATCATGTGCAATCTGTTGACAACCGAACCATTTACGACAAGCAAGCCTGAGAAAAACATTTCGAGATCCAGGTGCTTCTAAGCTGTTTCGAACGGGTTGCTGTCGTTCACATTGAACAAAGAGTGAGGATACATTGATTCGCTCTAGCCTGGATGTAGAAGAAATTGTGACGGGCCTATCAAATTTGGAAACAGTTGAAGCGATTGGGTTGTCGGTCGTTCTCGGAAAAACGCCGGGAAGTTGTGGGCTGTTAGCGTGGTCACGACCGGAACAAATTTGTTTCACAAAGACACGGTATCGGTACGAACGCTTTGATTAGCGATATAGAAAAGAATATTATGGACAAACACAATTTTCATGCAGTCGTAACATGTCAGTTGATAAGCGCGTGTATAATGGCGGACAGACAAATACCGCAAAATGTTACAGATGCTTACCGCTTCCCGATGTGGTCGCTAGTATAAGATAAACCGTAGATAATAATGTTGAAATAAGTAGCATTTACGACGCATCAGCAACTGAGTGGCTAAAGCTTCCTCTTCTTGCCTTACGACTTTTGGCTTTTTCTTACTTCACGTAACCTGCCAAGCAGGGACTGCTAGTGCAGGACATGTGGGCGGTAATTTCCTGGCCGGAGTGAGTTGCGGAATTTGTTCTAGGTCCATCTACTTTCCAGCCTCTTCGGCAAATACTTGCAAAAAGAGCCACAAAGCAAGAAAAAATCAACAGCATAATGTTAGCTTTCAGGTCTCACTTGCACTTGCACCTGATTACTAGCCATGCAATGATTATCCACTATTTATTGTTACTACATTTCCCTTGGATTTGTTCACTGTAATACCAAATCAAACTCGTCATAACAGGCTTCAAAACATTATATGCTCAATCTACCATGTACTGATCGACACCATCACAGATTGTCGTGCGGTGGTAGCACAATCAAAACCGGAAGATAGTTATGTACAAAAATAGAACCATTCAGATTGACACTGCAATACGTGACTCCGTACTTATCACCGGTTTATACGACATGTTACTCTCTGGGAATTCACATGAAACACACATGTTCAAAGCATGGAGCAAACATAACACATCGTCTTATTCACATTAAACGGCACCATTAGTCACGACTTAGAAGAGCGTTTGCCTGATCTGTTCGAAGGGATCATCTAGTACCAACAGGATTCTCAAGGCGTCTAACTAATTACGTACCATATCATGACGTTCATTCAATGAGCAAAAGGATGTAATCAAATATCCCCCTAATTCAACACTAAGTTAGTTACACAGCAAGACACATGAAATCAGCTTTTCGGGTAAAATGAAAAAGATTTGTGCGTGTGCGGATGTAGGAGAAAGCACTGTTGCGTTAATGACTGCGTTGATGAAAATCACGTTTAATGTACAAAGTTTACAGTTGAGCAGTATGTTTCACTCCGGCGGAAACAGAATGCGTACTTACGCAATGCGGTCACGGATATAATGGCTGGCTTGCCGAACAACCTCCTTGTGATGCCAGCTGGGTGGTTCGAGATTATCGCGTTCCAGCAAATGGTTAGGCGACAGTGTTCCAGGACGTGGTGGGTTTTCGCTTGACAAGCTTTCGCCCTATAAAAAGCCACATATGTCCGTTTAATAACACTATGACTTGGCGGATGTGACTCGCCACTAAATAAATTCACTTTCCCTTGCCTGTCTCTGAGTGGCAATGTAATTCAAGTATGTGCTGGGCCCCCGGTCCTATGCGGTCCTAAAGGCGTATGAACCACTCATTTGGTCACCGGCTCGCAACGGGTTGCAATACGCTTATATCGCCCTGCTGCTTTGTAGGTTAGATGCATGATCAAAAACTCGGGGTGGGGCCATTTAAGACAACCCTCTACTTCGACCTGGGCAACCGGGTAGTATCTCACCCACTGACGAACCATGGACTTACAACCACAACCATTCACTCGCTCTCCTGCTGCTACCATGCTATCCACTCATGTTACTATGCCAACTGCACAAGCACACGCCACCAGTTTACCTAAGCTTCCCGTGTACCATTCACACTCATTTTTACCTGATTCCTCTATGGCCAACAACCCCACCTACACTGATGAACCTGTTCCCGTAACATCTGCCAACTCAACCACACAATACTCAACAGAGAGCTGCCGGTCCCAACGTTGCCCATCTTCGTTTCTGCAACCCGGAACGCAGTTCAAACTTGCAGCCTTCAACGTACGCACATTACTGAAGATCGGTCAGCAAGCTGGACTTGCACGCACGCTAGAGACCCTTGGAATGGATATCTGCTGCCTGACTGAAACACGACTCCAGGACTCTAACTCCGTCTACCAGCTGGTGTCACCGCTCCACCGACGCACCCGCTTCCATCTACGCCTCTCTGGTGACGCCGTCTGCCACATCTGTGCAAGCTGGTGTTGAAATCGCCCCCAGTGCTAGAGCCGAGACTGCTTTGATTGATTGGATTCCGATCAATAGCCGTCTTTGTGCGGTGAGGCTCCATGGCTCTTGTAAAGTTAGCAGACGTCGAGTCGAAAAGCGTGCTCTCTTCGTGGTCTCTACCTACGCGCCCACTGACAGTAGCTCGGACACCGTCAAAGACCAGTTTTACCAGAACCTGCATGTGCTGCTTCTAAGGGCTCCTAAAACCGACATCATTGTTTTGGCAGGTGATTTCAACGCGCGCGTCGGTCGTCTGCTGCCATGTGAGCGCCATCTCTGGGGACCGCCTGGATATGATGATATTCGCTCAGACAATGGAGAGAGACTGCTCAGTCTGTGTGCTGTTCATCAACTATTCCTCTCCAGCACAAGCTTTCGTCATTCTGGACGCCAGTACGCCACTTGGCGCCCCCCATCATCAACCCAGCGCTGGTCACAGTTTGACCACATAGGTATAAGTCGCATGTGGCGCAACAGCGTACGCGACTGCCAATCATTTTGGTCAACATGCGTCGATACTGATCATGCACTGGTGTGTGCGACCGTTTGCATGCGTTTCGGTGTTTCGCCTAGGTCAAAACACATCCGACTGACCACCTACAAGTTGGAGGACATAATGGTGAAGAAAGAGTATCAACAAAGGCTTCGTGAAAATCTCGCTATCTCTCACACTCTTGAAGTTGATCAACACTGGTCAAGTCTGCAACAAGCCTTGCTGTCGGCCGGTTTGTCCAGCTTTGGCCTCGCTCGCTCCACTCCCAAAAGGTGGATCTCGGGGAGATCCTCGGAATTGCTGGATCGCCGACGGGCGGTGCCTGCTGGCGCAGAGTTCAACGAACACCGCCGGTCTATTACGCAACAGCTGAAAGCAAGCCTTCGCTCTGATTGTGAATCCTGGTGGTCAAAACAAGCTGATGAAATGGAAGCCGCTGTATCAGCTGGCAACTTCTGCCGTCTATTTTACATCATCATGGCCACTGGTTGCAATTTTCACGCTATCAGCCAGACGATTTGCGAAACAGACGGCACGAAGATCACCAAACTTCACGGGCGGTTGGGTCGCTGGGAAGAGCATTTCGCTCTTCAATTCAACCACCCAGCACAGCCCCATATGACACCTCAAGCCCCAATGTATGATGCTTGGCCTGTCTCCACAGCCCCCCAAATGAAGCAGAGAATCGAAATGCCATCCAATCTTTGAAAGGCCACAAGGCTCCGAGTCCCGACAACCTACCACCGGCTCTATTCAAAGATGGCGCAAGTGTACTTTTCAGCGAACTCCTATCGCTGTTCATGAAAGTTTGGACTCAGGAGAAGGTTCCGAACGCACGAGGAGAATCGGTCATTGTTCCGATTCACAAGAAGGGCTCCCGCGTCGATTGCTGCAACTACGGTGGAATCTCGTTAATATCTGTCGCATCCAAAACCTTCGTGTCGGTCTTACTTAGTTTTAGAGAGAGTTAGAGTTTTCCCGAGAAGAACAAGCCGGATTTCGTCCAGGCCGCGGCTGCATCGACTAAATATACACGCTTCGGCAAGTTCTTGAACTTCGTTATATCCACCGGCGGCCAACAATCGGAGTGTTTTTGGACATCCGAGCGGCATTCGATTCAGTAGATAGAACTGAGTTGTGGAACTGTTTACTGAAGAAAGGTGTGCCTGACAAGTTTGTTATTATCCTGAAAGAACTTTACACGTCGTGCAAAGTCAGGGCTCATGGTACGCACTCTTCTTCATTTGCTGTGACCAGCGGTGTTCGCCAATGTTGCCCCATTTCACCTTTCCTCTTCAATCTCGCTATCGAAGATGTTCTCCAAAGAGCACTGGAAGGTGTCCAGGACTGCGGCATTGAGCTCCTCCCTGGAGACAGCGTCACGGACTTGGACTACGCCGATGATATCTCCTTGCTGGGGGACGACCCACAATACGTCCAGAGCGCTTTGGACCGCTTGGCGATGGAGGCGTCGAAGTGCTGCTTATGTTCACTCCGGGAAAATGTAAAACGCTGCTCCAGGACTGGCAGGTGCCTGAAACCGCGCTCACCATTGCTGGACATGTTCTGGAGCAAGTCCCTTGCTTTACTTATCTAGGGAGTTGTATCATGGCTGGTGGCGGTATTGGAGATGAAGGCTCACAACGGATGGCAAAAGCCCGCCTTACATTCATCAAACTGAGACACCTATGGCGTCGTCGTGATATCAGCCTCAAGCTCAAGGGCAGGGTGCACAATGCTTCCGTCCGTGCGGTACTCTTGTACGGCTGTGAGACGGCCTATTCGGTCGGAAGATATGAAGCGGTTGTCCGTCTTCGACAATCGCTGTCTACGAATGATTGCTCGGGTGTGGTGGCAACACAACGTAAGCAACGCAGACGTGCGAGACCGCGTGCTTGGGGCGAAAAGTGTCATTCTTCTGGAGGTTATTCGCCGACATCGCATGCGTTGGCTAGCGCACGTTCTGCGCATTCCAGCGCATCGCCTTCCACGTCGAGCGCTAATTGCACTCCCAGGGAACGATTGGAAAAAGTGCAGCGCTGGACCGCCAATGACGTGGAGAAGGAGCATAAAGAAAGCAATCTCAAGTTTGGCGGCTGTCGGACCAGTCCGTCTTCCAGGTTGGGGACCACGAGATGCTGAATCGCAGTGGTTGGAAACATTAGACGTCATGGCCCGCAAGAGAAATCAGTGGCACCTATGTTGTTCTGCCATTTTACCATACATTTGATGCACACAAAATTTCACAAAATAAAAATGATAACAAAATGGCTTATGTAGAAATAAAGAAAAAGTTTCCTCTGATTTTTAAACCCAGTTCGTGTTCCCGTCTTCCTCACACATTTCTTCGGCCCTGGTTCTGATGGCACAACGTCTATCAACAGACCGTGGTTTGATATATATATATATATATATACATATATATAAAAATGTAAATATATATATCTGACGAACAGAACCAGGAGGGCAACTGTCGTAAGCTTCATGTGCGTTGGTAGGTGCTTCTCACGGCTCCGGTGCATCCACCCTTATTTTATACCGAGTGAAATCGCGTCGTTTTGACGATCGGAATTAAGAACCAAAACAAACAACACCGATGTGATCAACAATTTAGCGTTCGTATTCAAACAATTTGATTGACGGTATTGTGCAAGCGTTCGATGAAATGTTCATGCTGATAAATGCAATACCGGACATTTTTATGTTGTTATGAAAAAAGCGTATATTGTGATGTCCAGTAAACTGTATTTGTTTTGAAAGCAATGAACGAGGATCTTTTTATTGAGAACATTGTTCTATTCGCTAGTAGCAACAAGCAGGTTATTGTTCACCCAATGAATGTTTGAGACAGCGAATTCATTTCATTCGAGAATGCCTCCCGTGGCAATTTGGCTACAACAAAACTGGAGGGATATTCAATATAGCAAAGTAAAATATACTAGAGAATACATTTGTGACTGATGCGTTGGTTATTATACTGTGGTTGATGTACTGCATCGCCTAGCGTAAGGAGTGTGAGGATAACAAAATAAACAGTTAACCTGAAGTGATATGCATGCGATAAATTCAATACGCTTTATCATATATATTCAATATTTGTGTTTGTTTGAGCCCGTTATGTTTGAGGTTTTCTAGAATCGCATAAACCTCGTAATAATGCATGGATCAGCTGTACTGATCACAAATTCGCTACCATTTGTACAAGCGCAGATAGTAGGTTGCTTGGAATATTACCCTGTGCTCTCTGCAACAGGTGTTTCCCTCTATAGTTTTCTTAACATGAATGCCTGTATTTCCAACACAGCAGATTTGCTCCAAACGAACCAGTATCCCATCTTCAGCACAAATGGAGAGTGCTCACACAATGTATCTATTCATGTTATGAGGAGCGGGCGTCGGCTCATTTAGAAATATGTTATACTATCGGAGCTGTCCAGTATATCTCTACGTCATTGCTGGTCTTTGGATATTGAAGCTTCCTCCTGCTGCTGACAGCGTGTATAATAATAAGTAGCTGAGACCCTACTATTCTCGCCGCTCTCGGGTTGCGAAACTTTGTCAATCTACGCATCAGGTCAACCACAACCTTGGACCTGGTGTTTGTTATTAATGTGAAGTGGTTCTCCGTGTGTACCCGGGGGCGTCGCCAATTTTATGTAGCGGGATAACGGCAGATATTTTCCATTTTGTAGCCTATAGTCCGATTTTAAGCAAATGTAAAGATGCTGAGCAGCAGAAGAAGGATTTCCATACCACTGCTTTTTCTTTAACAAGGCGGGTCCCTTCAGGGCCTGCTTGAGTTGGGGAGCCTAAGCGAGAGGTTTGACCGGTGATTTTCGCTATAGTGAATCCCACTGTGCATAGAATTCCATTGTGTTGCTGCACTATAAGTGTGAGTGTGGTTGATGATTTATTGACCAGTGATTCAGCAATATAAGCACTGAAATCTTTGCAAATACCACCTGGTTCGTCTTACTATATTCCATTAGGTATAGTGCTAAGAGTGCAATTGTTGCTGCAACGCGAACCCTGGGAACGCAATACTTTCGCTAGCTCAGTTGTTTTGCTAGGTCCGTTAAAAACTTGCTACTCCACTAGAATGAATGTTTTGTCATTTTGATGCCTCTGTTCTAGGCAGAGCTTGGACTACTTTGATAACAATGTCATGTCAGCGGTTTAGCTGAATTTCGGCTGAATCTTATGAAGCTTTCATGCTGTCTTAAACTCTTTGCGATTGGATTCCCGTTTAGTTTGTTGAGCACATTTTACTGGTACTGCTGAATCGATGGATATGCCATTTATACCATAAAACAGGTGCGTCGCTTGTTGAGGACATGAAGACAGAAAGATGTTATCCCAATTCATCGAACCAACCAGGTCGGTAAATGGTTCCTGTTGATGGAACTGGACAGGCGATGATGCATTTTGTTCTCTACCTCAGCCATGCTAGTCTTAGACAGTATTTGATCATGCGATGATTGCCCCTCGGAAATTCATCAAGAAGTTTAACACCTATTGCATGTTTGCACAATGAAAAAATGAGATCCAGAAACTTTCATCTTTGGTAGGTTGAGAGACGTGTTGCTGCCAACCATTCACTTGGATACAGGAGATAAGATTTTGGCATTTCATAGGAGCTGTTCTCGTGGGGCATGAAATCGAAGGCAAATTGAAAGCACCCCCACAAATCTTATGTAAAAATGATAGGCTAGCGGTACATTCAACTGCAAGTGTCAAAAGTTTTAGATCCTTTTGGCTGCAGTTTGGCTCGCTGTATAGATATCCCTTAAGCAGCTGCTGATTAACAGATATCGTAAACCATAGTGATTTCTAGACATCGTTCAGCACTAGATTCTGGATGGTTGCTGCTGCGAGTCATCTTTTCAAATAAATTATCCAGCCACCACCTCGATGACCAGGCCGATTTCTCATGAATTTGTTATTTCCAAAAATAGTTAACTGATTGTCAGACTGGTCATCATGGACATAAGGTTCAGTTATAAATATTAAATCACGATTATTCACCAAAACAACGGGCGTAGTGTGTGGATCTTAGAGTGAAGAGAATGAATGTTTTTCAGAAATACTGCGATAGATGTGTGATAGGAAGAAGATTGTTTAGCTTATGTTGTAAACTAAGGTTTCAAGCCGTGTGCCCGAACCCAGGTTAGAAATTGCTGAAAAGGTGCGCGTATTGCCAACAGTGGAAAATCATTTGGAGGTCGCCACAGTGAATGGGTTGAGACTGAGTATGGCCCTCCAGGAAATGGTTCGAGGAAAAGAGTCCATGATTGTTGTGCTAGCCTGTTGGAGCTGGAGAGTTAAGTTGTGTCCACTGCATCATGTCACTAATATGCTGTTGAGCACGTAACGCATTGATAGGAGTCAGCGTGTTGCAGTCATTTCCATCCATGGGGAAAATCCACCTTCTTGCGTTCGATATACAAGGCTTCACTATAGGCGGTGGTGTCCAACATCAGCATAATCCGTGTGGTTCCTTGATGGCATCGGAAAGTCATGGTACCCAATTACACAGGTTGTAATGTGCAAAGATGGCGGCACATCTTCCATAACTTTATGACCAATGGATATACGTCTATCCAAACAAAATGACGATACAGAGTCGCCCATAGATGCTTGTGATAAGTCTAGGCTAAGCGTGCTATTACTCTAGATGAATTTGACCGGATCCATCGATATTGTCAATGAGCTTGGACACTGACCAGAGCAGGCTTTAGGCGGGACAGGACGGTTCGATACTTGAGATAGCCGTTTCACATGCAATTGGGATTTGGCAAGTAATTCAGTTGTTATTCGCTGCGCATCATTGTTGTCACTTCGCACACAGGAAAGAGCATTAGTGAAACCTATACAACTGCTAAAACTGATGATCCAAGAGGAAGCACCGTGCACTCCCTAGTTTTGTGGATTGTAGTCGTTTTGGGCTTGGTCGGCTTATCACTCTTAGCCGTGAAACTGTGGCCTGGTTTAGGTAAAGCAGTAACAAATTTTGCATCCGAAATTGACCTTAACTCCGAAGTGCGAGAATTAGGTGTTCTACCGGACACAGCATCTACTGTGATAGAGCGGTCCGCAAATTTATGTGAGTCCTTGTTAATTTCAAATATCACTTTAAGCCAAGTTAACAAATTGCTTTAGGCACACTGCATGGGTGAATATTCAGCTGCAACCTACAGGATCTGGAAGATGTACCAAAGAAAGCAAATCAGTGGCAAAGCAATACGACAAAGAACGGGTAGATAAGGACAAATAATACAATAAATTTGAAAGTCAACTGGTTAAGTCAAGGACAGTAGAGTTTGGGGTCTCGCAGAAGACGCGAGAGGTAAGGGATCACTGACGAGCGGTAAGCTTGTGTGTGGGCATAGATTAGCTTGTACCTATGCTTGGTAGCAGGAGTTGATGAATATTCAAATAAGACAGTATGTAGGGGATAACTTGTATCGGTCATTTTCTTAGAGACCAGCATTTTACAACAACTGATGTGTGTACAAATAAAAGTTTTGGTAAAAGTAGATATCGGATCACCGCTACATCCGGCTAAGTAATTTAATGATCCGACCATTAACTTGAAATGCTTGACCAAAAGAGGAGGAAAGGTCCCAAAGGATCAGTAGGTTTAATGGGGAAGAACACAGGCAGTGACAAAGCGAACGATCAACTCACGGGGAACGCAAAATCTCTGAGCCCAGAGGCGTCGAATGACAGCCTACTGACTTTTTGGAAAGTTTCAGTTACTTGAAGCATCCAAAGGAAATCGTAACTCAACGTCGCACCCAAATATTTTACTGATGTGGATGACTCTAATCCGTTATCATCAACATGCATCTTGCTGCACAGTGTAAGGAGCTCCTCGTACCTGGCACTTTTGTGTAAGGATAAAGGAATGTCATGGCATTTTAAAGCATTAAAGGACAGATCACGAGAGTTGGACCAGTCATTAAGATTTTTCAATGAACAATGAACAATGAACAATGATTTATCACGAGATAAAAGCGAGTGCTTGACATGTCCCGTAGGATGGTAGCGGTGAATATGATGCAAGTAAAATATGTTTGGGTCATCTATCGAACTTCTGCCGAGATGAATACTTTGATAATTAACATCAGTGTAAAATGAAAAAGAAATATCGCGCGTAAACATTCAGAAAGACACTGGGGCGCAGTGATAGTTGAGGTAAGGAGTGAGAGAATAAAATATAGTCGCTCACTTAGGTCCATTTGATACATTAGTCCTGTTGAAAACATGCTTGGCGTAATCCACAACAGAGGAGCTTAGGTAACAAAATGTTGGGAGCTGTGGATAACATCTAATCGTTTTTTGAAAACCTCCAGGGTAGGAGAGGATACTACTGAGTCTGAGAGTGCGTTCCATGGTTTGCAAACTCGAAGGGAAAAGTAATTCCGTCGACGCTCTAGACGGCTATATTGTTCCTTCAACTTTAAGCAGTTGCCCCTGAGCTGCGTGTTCTGGCTAAGTTTCAGCAAATGGCGCTTATAGTCTGAATGAACAGTCGGCGTTTTGGTGATTGATGCCCAGGTCGATATCGTGCGCATAGTTTATTAGAGTCGCTTCAGTTGCAGCTAGCGTAGAGCTGACGTAAGCAGAAAAGAGAAAACGCGACAGAATTGCTTCCTGAAGGACAGTCGCGTTGGTGTGTAGTGAGGAGGAACATCCGCCACTGCGTCGGGTGATCTGAGTGAATTCAGCAACATAAACACACAGTAAATGGACAATGGTGGGATTTACTCCGGAGTCAGTAGATATTCTAGCAGTAATTCGCGGTTTACACATCCAAATACGTTGTTGTAGTCAAGAAACACATCTTAGGTTCTTTCTTCCTATTGTCAAGCGATGAAAGTACAGAATGTACGAGGTAGTCCACAGCTTCCAGGGTAGACCTCGTACTACAACAGGCGAACTAGAGGGGGTCCTTAGAGCGTGTTCTGAACGGCATCATTTCAAGGATGACTTTCGCCAGAACCTTCGACGCAACGGAAGTGCATGCGATAGGCCGACATTTGTTAAATCTTTTTTTCGGCACTGGTGTAATGTTGACACACCTTCAGCAGCTGGCTATCTTGTGTTGCCGCATATACATTGTGCACATACTAGCAAGCGATGTTGTCAAACAATTGGCACATTCTTTGGGTCAGATAGGAGATAGCATGTCCGGTCAACTGGCTTTTCCGGAAAGTAGATGTTTCAGTAGATCATTTACAGTTGCACTGTCAACGGGAGGCGGTGTTTCAGCAGACCCCAACACTTTGGTATGGGAAGACTCTGGAGCTGTGGTAGTATTTCACTTCCAGAACACTTGATTCAATTTCTCTATGTCGCCATCAAATTAGGGCGGACGTCGAGTAACTCCGCTCAGAGTTTTCAGTATACTTCAGAGTTCACAACAAGTGCCGTTCCCAAGAACAGACTACACATACGATTTGTTATGACTGTGTAGTTCTTCCTTGATACGAACTTTGAGCGATCTTACTGAGATGCCGTCTTTTTTGAAATGCTTTCTTTTTAAGTCGGCGTAGACGCTTCAGGTGAAGGGAGGAATACCTGTCAGCGCGGACGTAAATAGTTGCTAAAGGATAACAGGTATCGAAATAGCACTTTAAGTAGCTTGTGGAATTGAACAATACCCGGATACATCAGGAACAAATAACAAACTGTATTCCATCGCTGCGATCATTTCGCGAATTGTGCTGAGATTTTGTGGAGAGCACTGTCACCACCTGACACTTCGATCATTGCAACGACTTATTTGTTGGTAGCTGTTCTTGCTAGATATGACAGATAAAATATTGATTACTGAGTGATCCGAATTTTCGATTGGAGCCCGGGTACACACGGAGAACCACTTCACATTATTAACAAACACTAGGTCCAGGATTGCGTCTGACCTGATGTGTAGATTGACGATGTTTGGCAACCCGAGAGCGATGAGAATAGTAGTGTCTCATCTATTTATTATTATACACGCTTTCAGCAGCAGGAAGCTTCCATATCCAAAGGCCAGCAATGACGTAGAGAGATACATGACAGCTCCGAATGTATCACATATTCCTACATGAGTTGACGCACGTTCTCGTAACAGGAATAGATGTATTGTGTGCAAACCCTCCATTTGTGCTGAAGATGTGATAATGGTTCGTTTTGAGCAAATCTGCTTTGTTGGAAATCTAGGCATTCATGTTAAGAAAACTATAGAGGGAAACACCTGTTGCAGAGGGCACAGGGTAATGTGCCAAGCAACCTACAATCAGCGCTTGTACAAAATGTAGCAAAATTGTGATCAGTCCAGCTGATCGATGCATTATTACGAGATGTATGCGATCCAAGAAAACCTCAAACATGACGGGCTCAAACAAGCACAAATATTGAAAATATATTATAAAAGCGGATTGAATTTATCGCATGCATAGCACTTCAGGTTAACTGTTTATTTTGTTATCCATTTACTCCTTTATTTAGATGATGCAGTACATCAACCACAGTATAATAACCAACACATCAGTCACAAATGTATTATTTCCATATATTTTACTTTACTATAATAAATATCCCTTCAGTTTTATTCGGCCAAATTGTCAGGGGAGACACCCTCGATTGAGATGAATTCGCTGTCTCAAACTTTCATTGGGTGAACAATTACCTGCTTGTTGCTACAGGCGAATAGTTCAATGTTCGCAATTAAATGATGCTCGTTCATTGCTTTCAAAACAAATACTAGTTACTGGACATCAAAACATTCGTTTTATCCCTAATAACATAAAAATGTCCGATATTGCATTTTCAGCATGGACATTTCATCGAATGCTTGCACACTACCCTCGATCAAATTGCTTGTATACGAACGGTAAATTGTTGATCACATCGGTGTTGTGTGTTTTCGTTCTTAATTCCGATCGACAACATTGATTTACTTGTCTTTTATCTCAAAACGACGCGATTTCACTCGGTATAAAATAAGGGTGGATGCGCCGGAGCCGTGAGAAGCACCTACCAACGCACATGAAACTTACGACAGTTGCTCTCCTTGTTCTGTCCATCATATCCTTGACCGTCGTGAGTAAGTACGCATTCTGTTTCCGCCAGAGTGAAACATACTGCTCAAATGGAAACCTTGTACATTGAACCTGATTTTCATCAACGCCGTCATTAACGCAACAGCGCTTTCTCCTACATCCGCACACACACCAATCTTTTTCATTTTACCCGAAAAGCTGATTTCATGTGTCTTGCTGTGTAACTAACTTAGTGTTGAATTACGGGGATATTTGATTACATCCTTTTGCTCATTGAATGAACGTCATAATATGGTACGTAATTAGTTAGACGCCTTGAGAATCCTGTTGGTACTAGATGATCCCTTCGAACAGATCAGGCAAACGCTCTTCTAAGTCGTGACTAATGGTGCCGTTTAATGTGAATAAGACGATGTGTTATGTTTGCTCTATGCTTTGAACATGGGTGTTTCATGTGAATTCCCAGAGAGTAACATGTCGTATAAACCGGTGATAAGTACGGAGTCACGTATTGCAGTGTCAATCTGAATGATTCTATTTTTGTACATAACTATCTTCCGGTTTTGATTGTGCTGCCACCGCACGACAATCTGTGATTCTGTCGATCAGTACATGGTAGATTGAGCATATAATGTTTTGAAGCCTGTTATGACGAGTTTGATTTGGTATTACAGTGAACAAATCCAAGGGAAATGTAGTAACAATAAATAGTGGATAATCATTGCATGGCTAGTAATCAGGTGCAAGTGCAAGTGAGACCTGAAAGCTAACATTATCCAGTTGAATTTTGCTTGCTTTGTGGCTCTTTTTGCAAGTATTTGCCGAAGAGGCTGGAAAGTAGATGGACCTAGAACAAATTCCGCAACTCATCCCGGTCTTGCGATTAATTCCCACATGTTCTGCACTAGCAGTCCCTGCTTGGCAGGTTACATGAAGTAAGAAGAAGCCAAAAATCCGGAAGGCACGAAGATGAACATTTAGCTAATTAATTGCTGATACATCATAAATGCTACTTATTTCGACGTTTTTATCTACGGTTTATCTTATGCTAGCGACCACATCGGGAAGCGGTAAGCATCCGTAACATTTTACGGTATTTGTCTGTCCGCCATTATGCACGCACGATATCAACTGACATGTTACCATTGCAAGAAAATTGTGTTTGTCCATAATATTCTTTTCTATATCGCTAACCAAAGCGTTCGTACCGTATGCCGTGTCTTTGTGAAACAAATTTGCTCTGGTCGTGACCACACTCACAGCAGACACCTTCCCGGCGTTGTTTCGAGAATGACCGACAACCTAATCGCTTCAACTAGTTCAAATTGGATAGGCCCGCCACAATTTCTTCTAGATACAGGCTAGATCAAATCAATGCATCCACACTCTGTGTTTAATGTGAACGACAGTAACCCGTTCGGAACAGCTTAGAAGCACCTGGATCACGAAATGTTCTTCGAAGCTTACTTCTCATACATTTTTCTATTGTCAACAGGTTGCACATGCTTCCACACACTGCTACTCTAGTTTATCCACGTCTGCTGCTCATTGTATTAACTGATTTGTAGAAGTCGTGCGTTAATTGGATTTGTGGACTGAAGTATTTACGTTTTACTGGACCTCCGGGTAGAGGGATTGGCCGATTCTCAATTAGGCTGAGTCTCTGATTCTTTTGCATTAGGACGCTGTTTAAAAATCAACAAATTCTTTTAGGATGTTTGTATCCTTAACCACCGCGTAATGACACTTCACTGCCAAATTGTTAGAAAGCTTTCTAGTTTGCACCAGCGCATTACTGTACATAGAATATTGTGTTCCGGTATTTCAACCTACGCAATTGTCGTGGGCATCACTCTCTGATGCTCAATAGAACGCAGGATTCGTGTCAAGTGTCGGTATGACAGGTTGGATCCAATATTTTGCTTCCTTCATTTGTATGAACAATTGACTGGTTATAATATTTGTTCGTATGCTCTTGAGAGTTGACGTGTTTGTTTTGGGTAAATTTCCGGGCTGTGCGCATGACGTTGTTAGATGCCCTCTAGCCTCTTATGGAGCCGGATGACTAATATGATAACCTTCCTTGCTAACGTTCCTTAATTATTGGATGTAAAAATAAATACATGAGTGTATTTCTAAGTTTCTCTAGGCTCACATTGTGAATAAACGGTTCTCTGACCAAAAGTGTCGTACATTCAACGACGTAGATTCTTAGTGTGTATCCTCGTACCTGCGAAATGCAAACGGAAGCGATTCCCGGTGAGCATTATCACTAGGAAAGTCTGAGCAAGAACTTGTGGTAAACTACGCAAGTTTAGAGCATGGCTTGAAACATCCGTTGCTTTCCCAGTGTTGTGCGTATTAACAGGTTTGAGATATAGCTGTGCGGTGGCTGGAAATATTCAATTACCTGAAGATACTTGCGCGCACAGAATTGTTGTAGTCAAGTATCCATAGGCCACTCACCAAATCCCCATATCATTTGGATACAATGTCGCGCATACCACTGAAGCGCTCTGCATATGAAGCATACCGTAAATACTTGGCTTCATCACATAAACGAAAATGAGATGGCTGATATTAATCACAAATATGATACAGACTGCATACTGTCGGAAGTAACGACTAACGTCATCGAGGTTGTATCCGCCCTCAATTCATTGCAACACTCTACGTTTGCGGGACCAGACAGATTTCCTCCATTTGTACTCACACATTATTGTGAACATAACCCCATTTATGTTTTTAACTGGTTCAGCCTTTCTCTTAAATCTTGCGAATATCCTACCCAGCTTCTTTTCGAATGTACATACACTTGCTGCGGTTCAGTTGAATTGCTCACATTTGATGTTTCGTACGACAGATCTGCATTAACCACCAATACGTTTCTACACATGCCTGAAATATCGTACACATGGAACAATAACGCAGGTTACCCAGACTATTTGCCAATTTTCTCCTCGTTATCCGTTTCATGTTCTGTGAAGGTGTCAACATTAGTAAGTCTCCAAATTCCATGAGAAAACCTTGATGTTCTGTGGTAGTTCATTACCGTGACAGCTTTTATGTTTATTGTGTCAGCAATACCTTACGTTCTACCACATCTTCCATTAAAATATGTGTCTGAAATTGAAAAAAATTTGAGCTTTTGAATCATTGGATAAGATGTCTTACAATTCAGCATTTACGCATATATTATTCTCCGGTGAGGACATTCATCAGTTTGCATTCGTTTATATTTCATAGCAGATAGTGCGGTATATGCAGCTTAATGGGGAATTGGAATGGAATGCAGGCTCGAATACACCGGTCACTATAGTTTGTTGGCAGCGGTTAACATAACAGCTTGGTGCCTGGATTAATACCCACATATCCATCAGAGCCCGAGAAGAGCAGGCCAATGGAACCATGGTCAGTTTCGGGTACAGCACTCACCTATGCTATTACTCGTACTCAGACAGCAGATGCTACTACCAAACTAGGTCTGGATTTGGCGGCGCCAATATTCATGAGGTGGTTGCGTTCAGTACTAGAATATTCTGAATGTTGTAGGAGGATAGAATTGACTACTTCCGATGCATACGTAGGAAGCATACGCGTCATGTACAGGTGTGCATGGAAACAGAGGCAACGTGATCATTCAAATGGAGTAATCAACTTGCTGAATTCATCCTGTTCGAATGGATTATGCTTGGTTTATTTCACGGGCAAAGTTGATTTACAATGTTAACTATCGGGGATGACACATAAACACGATAGAGGTCTCGCGCAGATGACTGCTGCTTAGAGCCTAACAAAATCTTGCTCATCGATCTATACTGATTGCATTACAGATGGTACTTCCTTAAAGTTTATTTCAACTTAGCACAATTATTGCGGTTAAGTTGCTAGTCACAATTCACAATTCCTGTATACTAATCAAAATAAAAATGTAGGACCGAGTGGCATACGCACGATCTAAATTCCTATGAGGAAAGTCTTACTTTTGGACCCTGAACGTTTTTTACAATTTGCGTGTGGCTGTGCAGTGCATAAGCGTGGTAGAGTTACGCGGACGCCGAGGAAGTGTGATTTGGCCAAACTCACTGATGGTAGACAACAACGGGATGTAGCCATGTTATTAGCAGTGACTTGAACTGTCTTCTTATAGTTAGCACTGCGCGTTGCTGTGCCACCAAGTAAATTATTGTGCATTCCGTAAGGGTTAGTAGGTTATGATTCAATCCACCAAGCCGACATCAATTACACCTTTGCCCGAGATGTGGTCTGCTTAAACAGTAGCGTATTTCACCCTGTTATAAACTACGTGCCCGATATTAGCTCTGATTAAATACTACCCAAACCTGCACATTTGTCGAATAATTTATGTATATTTAGGAGTGAGTTAATTAGAAATAGCTGGCAGTTGGCAATCATACATTTTGAAACAAGTTGATTATTATTATCTGTGAAGCATAATTGTGCTACACGCATGTGGCTGATTCAACTTAGTTAATAGGCACTGACTTAACAAACGGTGGGTAGAATTTCAGTGGCATGCGGCTCTCAGCTTTTTATATTCCTGAAAAGCATACCCCTTAGGTTGGGGATATTAGCACAATACGTCGCTCTGTCTATTGCATTCCAAATGTTGGCATTCTAATTTCGTGTTTGAAGTCTAGCAACCTTTTGCTATTTTCCTGCGTGACTGGGATACAATGCACAATTTGCGGCTCAATTTGTGCACTTTGAGATCATTCTTATAACTTATAAACATTCAGTTATTGACAATTTGCAGAACAAGATGTGAATCAAGGCAAGTAAATATTTCGCATTCGTAAATTTTGATACACCAAGGAAACCACATTTTCGCATTAACCTTGTGGCAGCTATGCGCCCGCAGCAGCTATGGGCAATGTGGGAGAGGCATCTGTTACCAAAAATGCGATTAGTTCAGTAATTGCATTTTCTGTAAATTGCTGGAATGCAATAGATAAATCTCCCTCAGTGTGTATGCATCTGTAATCGTACGTAAGCTTCAACTTGGTGATTACTTGATTCAAACTGACAGTTGTAATAATTTACTTGACTTCCAGAACAATACGTTGACGTTGGTAAGCTGTTATCCTGCCGTTGGTCAATACTATTCTTCCATTGCTTGAAGAACACATCGAAATTGGCTGGTTGTTTAGTATTCATCTATATCGTCCATACTGCATTTGGAATCAGTAGGTTGCACATAAAGTTCTTATGTGCCACAGCTCTGCCTTAAACCCTTTTAAGCTGTTCACCTAATTCTAAGTTTCATTGCGCGAGTATTTCCTTAACAAATATCGTTTACATAACTTTACACCCATTTTGATATCGCACTCCGTCAAGATTAACGGAGATGAGGATTTTCACTCATTTGAAGTTATTCAGATACGAGTGCGACAATGAAACAAGGGTGTGGAGAGATAATATCAGAAAATTCTCACAAATCGATATAATGGTATGGATAATGCTAGCGGAAGCAGATGATTGGGTCAGTAGGATTGATTGCATATGAGAATTCGGCGAGAGGCTTGAATACGTGCTGCGTAGTGGCTGGTTTCATTTCAAGGATGTGTTTCGATAAGTAAGCGATGTATGAGTAATCGACTCAAGGTAACAAATATAATATCCGTAGCTATGACATTGTTGATAAATGCTATGTTAATCCACTTTTATCATAGATCAGGGTGGATACAGGAGACGGCCCGTTGATAAACGCAGTAAGTCTGTGTTGTGTGTTAAAATGGACTAAATATGTCCCATCTATTCTAAAGTGAATGTGTTTTTTTGTCTTGGCCATTGTTATATGTGGTTGCTTTGAAAGTGCGCAAGCAGATCGATCATAGTCAGCAGGCTTGGGTACATGCTGATGACACTACAGACAGGTTTTGTGAAAGAACCGTAATTGCCTTAAGCGAAATCTATGACTACAATGTTAATGGCGTGATGTTATAGTCGTAAAATCTTGAGACAGTGAGTCGTCCTACGAGTGGTATATACGAAGGAAGAAGTGGTAGTGGTTGTGTTCCAACCGGGTGAAGTGCGTCTCCATGGTAACCCAGTCAAAACCCGAAGGATTGACAGCTTCACAAGGCTAAGATTTCGCAATGCAAATATGATCCGTCCATTTGTGGGCTAAGTTTCTCGGTACCACGCGAAACATACCTCATTAGTATTATTAGGATTATTATTCATATTATTTTTATTAGTAAGATTACTGACTGTCGGTCTGGTGAAATGCCAATCTGTTAGATGTGATTTGGACATTGGTTATCTATCGCAAGCATCATGCTGAAGCGCAAATAAAGAACACAAAAGTTATACCACGTTAAAATCTTTCTCTATGGGGTATATAAACTGAACCAAACTCATTTTCCTATATGTTCATTACGACTTGTCATAAATGCCTGGATATTTTTTTCTCGGAAGACTGGCGACCAGCATATGGTAAGCGTCTTCATTATTTCGCATGTGAATTCGAATAAAAATTGCTACTTGACACTTGGCAAATGACGTGAGAAAAGTCGTCAGTTAACTTGTCTTGCATAGTAATCTGGCTAATATTTGCAAACGCAGTGGAATGTGTGTTAAACATTTGCTTGCGTGCCAATGAAATCACCGATACCTAACGCTGACAGCATTTCATCTTCGTTGCTGGCTATAACACAATGCATTGGTAATTGGCATGTAGGTTATTGTAAAATACTGCATATGCACTGAAAGAAAAACGAATTTGAGTCACCATTCCTTTCTACCTGTGCAGTTTCACTAAGTTATAGCATAGATTTCAGTTTTGTGCCATGACTGAACTTTTCGCGGAAGCGACAATCGTGCATCATATTTTGATCACAGGCCAAGAGAAGACCATAGTATTACCGCCATATATCCTGAGGTATTTTGTCAAAATTTGTTTGTCACACGAAAGGCATCTTATTTAATATAGTTGCCCTTAGTTGCGCAACTATATAGTAGGTATTTTGTGCTCCACAATGGAATGCAATGTCTGGGTAACATATTGCACTATGTTTGGATGCAATCCCTACGTATGTGATATCGCAAGGATAGGTCGAACTAAATCTTTGCCTAAACGGACGGTATTCTAACTGGTTTGTATTACGAGTAACAAAAATCCAATTGTCATGGCTATAATTTCTACGCTTAATAGTTTAGGTTATTGCAATTAATTTTAAATATTTAGGTAGCAGTTAATCTCTATATGCGATCAGCTTCGGGCTCAATAAATAACAAAGTAGCAGAACGTATGGAGAGCTATCTCTTCAATTTTATAATCCACTTATAATTACAGAATCTGAATTCAACGCCGAAGTCGGAATCCAGTGCAATCTGCTTTATTCGTGATGCAGTTATCTGCACTATTTTATATATATCAATCTATGTTATCCTGCGTCAAAGCTATTCATGTACCCTTATAAAGCGAACTGGTTATACTAATTTACTCACACAATTCTATGTAGCAATGCTCAGTGCAGACTTGAGACAAATACGGAAGTGTTTATGACATGGTTGGTTTGCCGCAAGGTCAATGTTCCACTGCACATGTGGAATCGTTTACACTTGGCAACAAAATCCAAAAACAAGTAGTTGGCTCAACAGAAATAGCACGATTTCCTAAACTCCATTTTACTTTTCTCCGTTCATCACATAGGTCATAGGGACCCATATTTGCATGTCTGGGGCTGATGAACGTGAGTTATATCGATGATGAAACCATTACACTGAACTTTGCGACTACAAGTAAATATGCGATAACATTTCTCATGCTGCAAATTGTTCGCTTAAGGAACCAAGGTTTATCCCAACAAATCTAACGGTCTTTAGTGATGCACTTATCAACATACGGGGAACGTTGTTGACCAAAGTGCAATTTTAATTGCTGCGTATTTCGAAGGCAATGCTTACATTTGCGCTATTCTCTGTGACATGTATCTGACATATGTCTGCGCGACCGTAGCAAGCCATACATGAGGAACGTCGAAATCGTTTTAACGACTTAGTAGTCTGTCAACTAGACGTAAATGATATATACTTGTACTAGCCTGATGAAGAATTATCGAAAACATATGTTCGCTAACATTGAATTTTGCTTATCTTTATGGGTTTCAGTAAAACCAGCAGCAGTTGCGACGTCTCTATGTACTTTACGAATCATACGAAAGCAACTATTTGAGCGGTATTCTTGCAAATCAATATTTCGTTGTCTTGCCTTTGTGATGCAATACTCTCATAGAAGTGCATTCATTCTGATTCTGAGCATCTTTTCACTCCATCATACAAAGGGTTAATACAAAATGAACACCGTTGTGGGATTGTAGTGTCGCGTATGATTTGCTTTACTGATCATTAAAAAAGTACGCTGCGAGCTAAACGAATGAAATGATTCAGTACCAAACGTTAGCAATTTGTTGTATTAAACATGAAGTAACAACTTACTTGTATTGGCCGGTCAGGTCTAATTCCATTTGAATTGCATGAATAATTATTTACAAGCAAAATCGGGGATGTTAACTCATGCTTGCAAGATTTGTTTTGTAATTAGATAATTTGGTTCAAAGCATTTCTGCTGATGCATTTTACTTAATTAATTGTGGGTTACATTATCGTTTTCTGCAAAACACGTAAAATCAAATTGAAAAAGTTTTACCTTTCTTTTCAGCAATATGTCGTTATTCATCAATCTTGATGCTTGCAACTCGCTACCTTATCTCCTCAATATAACATTCGCCTACTCTGCTCTTCTGTTAACCGTTAACATTGGGCTGTTTGGCAATTGGAATCCTGACTTCATTTCTTTGCGTAACCCTCATTGCGCTTCCGTCTATTATGATGCATCCGCTCTGCTTCATTCTGCATAGCTTTCACTGTGTAGTTTACAGCGTGTGGTTGGTGTTTTACCGTGAGCCCACTGGTATTCTATGGGAATTCTGGTTACGCATGCCGAACCGGGACACATTGCACAAAATACCAGGGCATCATCCCACGACATCCTTGACCAAAATATACTGTTGCAGATCGGTCTATTTGAATGTATGGTGAAATGTGACATTCCATAATGCGAGGTATATGTGTCGTTAGCACATAAATTTCTATATTCTGCAATACTTTGGGTTGGCGATTGGTGTATGTACAAACATTGTCAAAAAGCGGCATGTTCAAATGTATTTAAAGTAAATCGTTGGACCACATGTCTAAGAGGACGACCAAAATATGGGGACCAGTCCAAATAATGCCCAACAATTTTCCAAAATTGGTGTCGGTTTTCATCAGCCGGCCACGCAGGTACCACAGCTACCAATTTGCACCTATAAAATCCGAGCATAAATAGCACGACTTGCTGAGATGTCGTTTTGAAGTATTATACAATGTCTTCGCGCCCTGCAAAAATGTATCAGACTTTGTGTCGATGCGTCATAATTCGCCGCTTCTTCTGTTTATCTTTTCGGTGTAGCGTGACTTGACAGTAGTAATTCAATGGTAAATGACCTGTCCTTGCTTGTGCATGCGTTTTTATGCGCTTGCGATAATTTCACAAAGTACTATTTCTCAATAATTCCCGGATTCCATAGGTAAACTAGTTGTCATTACCTTGCCTTGCGAGTATTCAGTCCGTATAAATTACAAGAATAACTACGGCGTTCTGTATCCATCTGCCAAACCTTGACAATTGCAATAGATCAACATGAAATACCTACCGCTGAATTATAAGATCAAAGAACAGCTTCAGTTGACTACAAGTATTTGTGAAGCTTGGCTCAAACGCTTTACAGAAATATGCTGTAAAGAAAGTGAGACCTCAATTGTTGTTGACAGCGCCACTTGCCATCCCATTATCCTGCTAAATTGTGTCAAAATGCAGCTCATCTCACTTAATGTGAACGCATTATTTCAGCTCCTATACCAGGATGTGATTCAGACAGGTAAATTAAAGTTTAGTAAAAATCCGCTTCCGATCATGGAATTACAAAAGATATGTCCAGGACATTCATTCGTGCAACCAGTGAATTTATTGTTTACTGGATCGGTCACGTATAAATAGGTGGATAACGCAACCTTCTCTAACTCCTCTTTCTTGAAAGGGTTTTCCTTTTCCCGCAGATAGATTTTGCGGCAGCAAGGAAGACTGCATCTGCAGTAGACAAGTAACTTGTACCTCATGCAACCCAGAATACAGGGGGCAATCTTGCAAAGAAATTGTTTTCATGCCGACAAACGGACAGCTCCACGGCTGAACTTAATCTTCAAATTCGTAACGCAGCAGAGATAAACTTGGACATTCCTGCCACTTTCATTTTAGCAGCTAAAGATTTAAATTGTGCATCAACAAATGAGAACGATCATGTTATACAAGCGATCTGACAACATATAAATCCGCAGAAACGCAGGGTGTTGCAGATGTGTTGCGCTTCTAGTCACTAGTTAATAGACATGTTGTATGGTTGAGATTACCATGAACGTGAGTAAAAAACCTAAGTCATATTTTATTTGAAAAACTGATTGACAGACGTCTATACTAAATCTAATTCATCAGATAATCATTAATCCGGATAAGCGAAAGTGTCTCTTTAAGAGTTCAAAGCTTGTAGGTTATGTTTTAAAATAGTTACTTACAAAAGCTAAATTTGTTGCAGTTTTATTGCTAAATTATCGCACTTTGTACCACAATACTGTTATTACTCTAACTAAAGGACTGAAACGGATTGTAGAATGGTATGTGCATGAGATCCAGCGAGCATGTGAAAGCTTAATACCCACATGTAATTAATACTGAGTAGTGTTCCCTACGCCGGAACCTGCCCATTGGGACCAGCTCTCAAACGGTTCCCCATTTTGTCAGTCACTTGGGTGGTCGCATTACACAGAGTTGACAGCAAAGCAAATGGGTTCAGCGTGAAAATTAAATCAAAACGCGAACTTAGTCATCGACATGTAGGATTTAGACACGACTTCTTTAAAAATCCTAAGGTTTCCCAGGACATGAGATTCTCTAATTAATAAGCGAAATATCAACCTAGCATATTACTGTCAACTTCGTCAGCACGATATCTTACGCTTCTACTTAGCATATAGAGAGCTTGTACCATCTACTTAGTGTGGATACACTCAAATATCTTCCTGTAGCTTTGCAATCGCTGTATTAATCCAACTTATCTACAGCAGTTTTAGGGTCCGAGGTTTAGGTAAGTCTAAATATAGGTTTAGTATTTCTAACGTTTTCTTTCGGAGCGCTGCATCAGCGTCTTCCGATTTATGGTTTACACAGGTAATATTACCCAGTGACAACATTCAGCAGGTGGAATTGATTATTTCTGTCGGTACAGCGCGCTCCAATTTCACCATATATTAAGAGTTGGAATAAAAATTATCTGCCAATTACATTACTTCAATAGTTCGCTGATAGCGTTTATTATATAAACATGGTACCTAGTGCCAATTCGATTTATCCATTAGATAATTGAGCGCTGGGTTATACACCATCGGTCGGCTTCTGGTACGACACATTACAACATTACTCGTAATGGGACTTCAGATGCTACTAGCAAACTTTTCAGCTTGCAGCGACATAACTAATCATGAAGTTGAAGCGTTCAGAAATGGACTACTCTGAATGTTGTAGAAAGATAGAAGTGGCTACATCTGATGCATAATAATGAAGAATATTCGATATGTACCGGTGTGCTTAGGAACAGATGCTATGTAAGCCATCAAAACATGAAACTAACATGCGGATTTGCCACTGTTCGAAATGATACCGAATGGTTTCTTTTGTAGGCAAACTTGATTTTCATAGTTAAATATCATGGATGGCGCATAAACACGACCTGTTTCTCTCGCTGATGAGTACTGCCTGAAACCACCGTCATAATATAAAGTAACCGAGACTTGCTTAGGCAATTTTTATAGCAGTTCGAATTGCCCGTCGCCAATGCTTTTATTATAAATATCGTTGTTGTTATTAAATTTTTACTCCCTTTTCACCATCCCTGGAAAGTCATGTAATTAAAACTTTGGGCCTATGTTGCGTAGGCCGATGTAACTCCCTATGAGAACACCTGACAGTTGGACTGTGAATATGTCTTTGAACAGAGGGCGGGGAACGGTTAAACCGGGGTTTATTACGGACACAGCATGGTTATCTTCATAGGTCACATATGCTTAACTCCTACCCTACCTTGGTTGGCTGATTGACGTCAGATATCGTACTGGATTAAATGAAGTACATACTCCAGTAGTTTGATTATTCTCTGATTCATAATGGTATGTGATTGGGGCTGGATTGTTGGGGGTGGATGTGGTGGTTTACGATAGCCTAAAGAAAGATTTACCCCTGTAATATACTGGGGTGAAGGATGGTGTAGTCTACAAAATCGTTTTTCTTCTTATTGTATATTTATCAATTGACTAATACAAGGGGTGGTTGTAGGTGAATTTTGACTTGAGGCAGATAGGGATTGCACCCTCTCACCTGTAAGTCCGTGTGGCCGATAACCACTTTGTTTGTTATTTCGGGGTCGCACACAAAAGGAATTTGGAATCGTAGTCAGCGACATTGTGGGTAAGTATTGGGCCGGCTCTCTGCGACTTATCCTGACAACAGCGACAGTGTTGCATGCAGAAACCTGAAGACGTACACGTGTTCTCCATTGGCGTAGCTGGATACCTTCGCGTTCTTGTAGTGGTCGCCTCAAAGCTGCTGAGCTTCGAGTGTTCTGGGAGAAATTCCGGGAGGGTATTTTTCCTTGTTTTTGCCTATACCATGATTAGTGGAAAATAAGTCATAGCTTACTTCATTTTGACCGGATTTAGATTTGTTGTTCGTGATGTTAACTTGGCGATTTGAGTTTTCGTCTCGCTCTTGATAAGTCGCAGTTACAGCTGCTGTCAACTATTGTAAAGGCTCGTGACTTGGAGAAGGAATAAAGAAGTTGTGTGTGTGGTCAGCAGGTGAATGCGTTGTTATATTTTCAGCTTAGTTGGCATTTTTACGGAGGGATAAAGCACTACTGCTGTTGGAGAATCTCTCACGAGACCGTTGTGGACTGGGATATTAGTCATCGTCCAGTATAGACGACGCAGTTACCTTATCAAGATCGACATTGCTGATGACAGTGTCAGTACTGGCTTCAGTAGAAAGAACATTGGGTTTACGATTTTTTCTATTATTTGCTTAAGGATTAAACCCATCCGGTTGATGATATTGTCGTCATATCCCATTTATCTACTGCACCCATATTGTTGGCATTCTAATTTTAGTGTTTGGGGCAGATTGCATACTCCGTTATTTTCTTGCATCACTGGACTGCAATGCACAAATCGCAGCAAAATTTACGCATTTGAGCTCATTCTTATAAGCATTCAGTTAGGGACATTTCTCGGAACAAGACGTGAATCAAGGTAAGCACTCGTAAATATTCGTACACGACGGAAACCACATTTTCGCATCAAATCTGTGGCAGCTATGCGCTCTCAACAGCTGTAGGCAATGGGTGAGGGGCATAATGTCACAAAACGGCACAGCGTTTAGCAATTGCATTGTCTGGAATTTGCTTGAAGAAAACTTGCTCCCGCGCTCGCAAGGTGTATGCATCTACAAACTGTTATTAAGCTTCAGCTTGTTAAATGCTTGAGATTGAAACATTCTGTCGAATGTATTTAATTAACTTACAAGTCAGTACGTTGATATTGGTTGAGATTGGAAAATATCTTTCCTTCCGTTGTTTGACGAACACAGCGCAGCCGGCCGCTTGTTTAGTATTCATCGATGTCACTCATACTACAGTTAGTTTTGGTACATATATGTTGAAGTGGCACCTAACGATCATGTGTGCAAATGCACTGCCATAAACCGTGTTACGCTGGTCACTTTATTAGAAATTAGAAAGCTTGAATGTTTCATTGAGCAAAGTAGTTCACCGAGCGTTACTTCCTCTTTGCATTCGCACTCGATCGTGCTTGACGGTGGTGGGTGTTTTCACTTATATAGATTTGTGCAGATTCGAGTAGGACGATGAAACAAGGGTGTAGAGGAAAAACGAACAAATCTTCACAAATCGATATAATGGTAAGGATAATGCTAGCAAAAACAGATGAGTGGATCAGTAGGATTGAATGCTACTGAGAATTCGCAGTTTGGGATAAATCAGAAATAGTTGTTGGTGTGCTTGTATGTTTGGTAAGCCACTGTTTTATCATTCCATAGGCATAAAAAGCTACCGCCCTATATTATGACGTATTATATTCAATGTACTTAGGGTAGATTCAATGTGCCTCCAGCGTTATTATCTTCCTTCAGTGCGAATCTGCAGCTCAGCCACAGTGAACTGATTTAACGTTTCGGATGAAGTGAAACACACTAGTGTTCGGTTTACATTCCTGTTCCTTGGCATATGGAATCCCAGTGTTTCAGCTCACCAAGTAGTTTGTCTTTTATACGGTTTAACGTTGGTTGGTGTACCTTAAAGCCTAGTTACTTCATCAAGTTCTGTGCCCTGCTAGTGCTAACACGTTTGTATAAGAGAGGGCCTCATTTTACTGCAGATGTGGTGGAATATCTACGCTGAGGCCCATCGGTATTCCTGTTGTCTCTAGCAATCTGTGGAGTAGTTGCAAATACGCCAGCTAACTGTTCCCTGGGTGTGCATGTAGCAACGACGCACGCGTATGTTTACAGCATTTTTGTATTGTTAGCTAGACCGGAATGCAATATGCCATTATGTGACACAGGCATACCTCCATGAAAGAAATCACTGTCTGCAAAATTTGGGTTGCCGTGGGAGACATACCCTGGCGGAAAGCCAGTTTCCTAGTTGTTGTGGTTCTCGTTGTTGACTCAACGCTGTTGGTTATACACTGGTTTTGGCTATTCTGTTCCAACTCTGAGCAAATCTTGAAGGAGTAACTGCCGCCCCATCTATCGTCAGGTATCCAGAGTGGAATGAAACTGAATTCCATAAGTGCCATCGCTGCGCCGATAATTTTAAACAAGTAGAAGTGACGTATCCCAAGGCGAGTGTTATCCAAAGGGTGATGTATTCCAAGGTGTATATCATAAGGAGAAGTGAGGCTATGCCGAATGATTCAACATTGTCGCTCGCACTACATTTCGCTATCAATGATCTACTTTCAGATGGCAGCTGTTTTAAGTAACAGGCCGTTAACATGAAGATTCTTTAGTTAAAGGGCCGCTGTTATATGTAATGGCGGATGGGAAATACACGTAACCCTGTTGCATGCAGCTCATTGAAGTGGCACAGTTGTTTGGATTGCGGAAAATGCAAGCTTTCTGAAATAATGGCATTAGATACAATTATACATTCAAAGTTGCATTGCATGGGTCTCGGTTTTCATATAAAAATGCCTTCCTATGTACTTTGGGATTAAGTTGACATGATAATATGGAAATTGCAGTAAACAACTATACATCAAGTATTACGTTGAAAAAACTTCTCCTCTACTTAACTCTTGCCTTAAATGTTAACAAGTACATAGGTTCTAAAAAACGGAAATATTCGCTAATTTACGGTTAATGTGCTCCCAGTGCAATTCGACGAACACGATTAAAGTTATGCTATCCAATCAGATGCATTCACGTTGTTTTAGCCAGCCTACAACTGAAGCACGTGTAATTAAGATGACAAGTGAAACGTATAACTGTGATCTCTTAAATCTCAAAAATTAGAACTATTTAGATGGTTACTGCAAAATAACATTTGGTTCCTTTTGATTCTTGAATCAAAGATTGCACACAAATTTAACAATAATTGATTTGATGCACTTTCGAATGTTATCACAGGAAGCCATGACGTGATGACGAATATAACAATGTTCTAGTGTTACAACGTTTTGCTGCATGCTAATCGTTTAAGTGCGCAGATTGCCAATAATGGAAAGCCTGTATTGCCATCATTTCAGTAGATTTTCCATTGCGCTTCCGTAGACGGATAACTCCTATTGGTCGTACTTGATTTCGAGTAAAAATATACGCATATTTTGGCAGAAACCTTAACACAAGAGTGCCACACGATTTAATTCCGGAAAATTTTCTCTGCATATTTTCAAGTGTGTACTACAGATGTGTGAATTTATAGCATCATGAAAGGAACGCTGTTAAAATGGCAAATTGACCAAACTGTACACACCTACATTCATGTCACTTTGTCATCTGTTCCCGGCCTGCTATCACAGCAGCGCCAGGATCACAAATGCGTCTTTCTGCACACAGAGTTGGGTCGAGTTGTTTGATAGCCACGGCCTCAGCATATCGTGAAGTATGGGGGTTCATTGTGCATAGATGACACAGAGTCTACACAATGATTTTCAGTCAGCGGATGGGGAGGGGGTGATTGATGAAGCTGTTGTTTGTATGGAACTTCATTTCACTTCCTTGGCTGTGCATTCAAGTTGGTGGACGTGGCAAACTGCGAAACGTGTTTACTCACCCACGCCGGTATGTGCTCCGCGGCGTATACCTTCAAGTGTCGTTCTGTCATGCCCACGTATTCGGTCTTGCATATACATGTAAATAGGTAAAGGATGTGTGAACCGCTGGACAGTGACATCGGGGATTGAACCGATGGAGTAGAGATACAATTCGTTGTGTAGACGAGTACTGGTTCAGCTGCAGGGTATACGGGCGCCACTGCGGATTTCAATCGGCTTTGAAAAACCTGGTATATGTCGTCGCCTTTGAATGGCATTTGCAGGGTTACCTTCATCTTCCGTACCGTGGGCACACTCGTTTTCGTTTTCTCAGCATTAAACTGAGCGATGAATGACGGTGGGTACCCAATGTCTACGAGAGTGCTGGTTATCAGCTGCACCACTTTTTCCAGCGTGTCAGCAGTGCATATTTTTCTGGCTCTATTGAACAAAGTCTTCACTAGTCTTTGTTTGTATCTCTTGGGGACAAAACTTTAGAAGTTCAAGTACCGTCCCTTCCAAGTTGGCTTGCGGTAAACCGATCTGCGTACTGAACCGTCACGTATGGAGCTTAGAAGGCACATCCTTTACCAATTTACATGTATTTGCAAAGCCGAATATGTGGTCATGACGGAACGACACTTGTGGGTGAGGATCGCGGAGCACATACCGACGTGGGTTTCACAGATGGCCACGTCCACCACCTTGAATGCGCAGCCAAGGAAGCGAAATGAAGTTCCATACAAACAACCAGCTTCAGCAATCGCCTCCGTCATCTGCCGACTGACAATCATTGTGTAGACCCCGTGCGGGCGTTCCGTGTTATCTATGCATCAATGAACCCCCTATACTTTACGATATGTTGAGGCCGTGGCTATCAAACAACTCGGCCCAACTCTGTGTGCAGAAAGACGCATTTGTGACCCTGTCCTTGTCGTGGTAGCAGGCCGGGAACAGATGACAAAGTGACATGAATGTAGGTGTGTACAGTTTGGTCAATTTGCCATTTTAACTGCCTGCCTTTTTTATACTATAAATTCACACGTCTGTAGTACGCAGCGTTTGTAGGTACGCTGAATTCGATTAACTAACCGCGTGCTTTCATGCTAAGTCTCTTTATTTCAGGTGGTGGGTTTTCAATTTTGCCTTAATGCTTTTCTCATATAAATGTCTACCTGTATTCTATTCCATTAACTTGCACACCTCGCTTAAGCCAATTGTATTCGATTTCCGTAGCATATTTGTGTTCGTGGCATTCCGTGAACCATAATTTCTGACCTCGTGCACTTACCTGGGATTTGTTTGTAAACAACTTATTTCAGATGCTCATTAACTTAAGGTTTATGTCACCGTTTTCTTATGCATCAATCGAGTTATCTTCTTTCTCTATCTCTCTCTCTCTCAAGTGTTTGGCTGTTGCTTGATATCCCCGATGAAGCTGCGCTTGATGTGCATGTTGACAAGGTGCCTACCTGTATATTACCCATTACCTCGTCCATACTAGCTCCAGGAGACAGTTGGTCGTTGCTGGAGGGGACGGGGTGCACGGTCCTTGTGGCCGTGTTAGGCTCGAAGAGTGGTTCCATGCACTCAGTGTGGAGCGGACTACGGTCCAGCCACCGCCTTGTGTGCGTTTGATTCCCAAATACAGTGTGCTTGTGTTTGCCTGTGAAGGAGTGTGGGCCGGCTCCGTTGATGAAACGTGGTTCCCATCCGCATGCCTCCCGGTCTTATTCCTTCAGGTTTACACTGGATATGGGGTGTGTGGTTGGAGCTGTGGGTGGTGCAGCGCAAGCCATCCATGGTCCCTCTGTAGGCGCAGGCGTCCTGTGGCTTGCCACAGTGACAGGCAAATCCGAAACCGGATGCCGGCAACCATACCAGTACGCATTCGAAAAAATGCGGAGAAATTTTTCCGGAATTAAATCATGCGACACTCCTGTGTTAACTTTTCTGCAAAATGTTTCCTAGGGAACTAATTGTTTTAATACTCATATTTTACAAACAGCTGATTGGTGCAACTACTAGAAGCCGAGCACCACATGTTCACCGGAATGATGTCGGATGTTGTTAATTGAAGTGATTAAACCTTATGCTTTGTTGCCAACGAATAACATAATTGTCAGAGATGCTTGATTAATTTAATACCTTTTGACTAAAACACGCGATGTAAATGTGATCTTTCGTAATTTCATGTTTATCGGCATTATTTGCAACACTTCTTGAGCTGTCACTCTTGCGGATTGATATCTAGTGCAATGTATCCGCAATGTGAAATAGCGCACCCGGCTCTTCATTCTTCCCTTAGCTTTTGACTGGTACGTAAATGCATATGCGACCTCAGTAGCAGAATTTGACAGCTGAGCAGTTCAAGCTAAACTACCAGGTAAATTCATAACCCATAGTGTAGTTACGTATGTTGCAGGTCACAATGCATAACTCCGCAAATCTGATGATATACGAATGTACTCGCAAATTAGCATCGTCGGATATATCCAATGAGATTGGTATCGTCGTCCAATTTGGTGAGCAATTTCTCGTATATATTGAAGTCTAAATGTGTATGCGTGAAACTAGACAGGATATTGACGTTTATGTATCGGTGTTCGGTCTGCAACACCATACACGTTGGCAACAAGGAAGCAGGTGAATCTTTGACATTCCTTTGCATCCGAAAACCGATTGTGTTCATCGTAGAATCCATTTCCAAATAGTTTGTGTATCCCAGGGTAAATTTGAATGGAAGATAAAACTACAGAAATACAATGCATGTGGTTACAAGGGAAAACCTCACATCACTTGGTGCCGAAAGATTTCAAATAGGATCACATAACAACTAATGTACTAAGTTTGAGAAAATTGTCGGCGACATGAGCACCTAACTGTGTTTTGGGATATAAGGTCCACCAGATATCTGACGGTTGGTTTTCTTGGTATGAGTTTTTCAGTCACTGAGATTTGAAAGATGGTATGTAAAGGAGAACGGTACTCATCAGACAGAAAGCAAAAAACATACGTGAGTTCAATTAGTCAAAGGTGCACAACCAACGATATAACACCGCCTAATTTAAATCGGTAACATATAAAACCCAACTATGAAATATTTGTGGATCAAGCATATGCCGTTGGGAGAAATGTTCAGGTCCATGCTAGTTGACTACGAGGCAATTAAGTTTAGGTGTAAATCCTTGAAAGTACCTAGTAATCCAACAGTGGGTCAAAAGCTTGTGATGAGAAGGAAATTCCGCGGATACCATAAAACGGCCAGCCCGTAAATGGTAATTTGGTTTTGCATGGGAAGCTACTCCAGTGTCATTGTCCTCGGTTGCGTTAAAATTCCACAATATATTATCGGCAGCCGCCTTTTGAGTTAATGGATTTCCCTAGTCCCTTGTGTAAGAGTCTAACTAAAAGTACTATATCGTTAACACAGGTGAGTGTGCACAGTGTGAATTGAATGTCGAATTCGAATAATTGAAATGGGCAGATCATTTTAAGGAGCGCATTGAACAATCGCGATCACACACGGTGTCGCAAATTTCGTTAACTGCCTCCTTACTGAGCAACGTCCCGATGTGTCAGTTTCACAGCTAGTACACGGAGAAGAATTCATGGTACATAATTAAAACTTGCCCTTAGTTGTCGGCAATTGTAATCCCAAGTCCAGAATTTCAATAAATCAATACTTATGAACCGGGAAGCAACTAAGTACCTGCTTGTTGAAGTACGCCCCGGTGACCACATTATCCAGTTTAATGTATTTTATTCTTACCCACGGAAACATTTTTCTGCATACTGTTATCCGTGATTCGTTATGGAAATAAGCTGAATCTCCCATTGTGAACCTTGCGTCTCTCGATTCACAGTTTATTGGGATAGTGAGGCATTGTAAATTTTGATAACTACAGAATCCTCTGACGAAATCTTTTCACATATATTAAAAAAACATAATCACTCTCGTTACGTTCTTTTCTCTTTCCAAATCGTTATGAGGTTTTTATAATGCAGCACTTAAGTCTTTTATTTTGCCTGCGATAGAGTTCCAGCAGAAGACAAGCAAGGATCTGCAGATTACAAACGCGTACCTAGAACTGTAACAAATCTTTGGCGCATCCATCAGAGACGAACCGATAATTCACAAAGAGCCAGGGGGTAACACACAATAGGGTTCGCAGTCACAAGCTCCGCATCGCTGGCTAATCTGGCAAGCGGTGCCACTCACAAGACGACGCCAGCAAGATTAACGCCATCAAGCTTAATTGCACATTGGGTACCTGAATACAATCAAAAATGGAGGTACTGCAAGCGCAAGTTGCAAAAATTAGTCATCACGCTTAACAGCTCATTCTACACCGTCAGTATCACAGTGTTCTAATTCATCTTCTAAGAGCTCAGATTGCTTTAATAATTACGTATATTGTTATTTAGACTGAGGGGTTTGCAGCGCAGCTCGTAACTGAGTCAGCTCACGCAGCCTCAGTAAGGTGTAGCGAAGCTTCTTGACTGAACGTTGGTGAAGAGTAACGCAGCCGGTTCGCACCAAAGTGACCTCACCAGTTTCAGTGAGTTTGCTTTCGATATCGACTTCCTAGTAGACACAATATAGTAAGTGTACCTTACCCTCCATAGATAATGTGGGATTACTTCAAACTGACGCGTTATACTAAGTTTGGACAATTCTACACGAATTGCAACTTGCAGCGAGAAGCGGCTTATGCTTAATGTTTCCGTCGGAGCGCTCGCTAGGCTGCTATGGTTGTAGATGTACCTTTAGCAGTCGATGATGATAACATTCTCCAAATTTCAGAAATCATGTTTTGATGCAACGAGCAGTTGCTCGACTATCCGACACATCTCGGTATTACTTGTGAGTGGCTGGATTTTATTTGCACTTTAAATTTAATATACAATTAAAATTATGCTACTCACGAGTGCTAGAAAATACATAGATATTCCTATCCTCAAATACTATGGACGTAGCGCCCAGCGGGAGGACGTCATCACCTCGCAGGCTAACCACTGTCAGTGACTGGACGATAGGTTGTTCTGTATCCCAGTAAGATTGCAAATTATCTAGCCCAGCAAACAACCCCCACGACTCAGTGGATTAAGCTACTGGCGAGCGGCCAACGGTGCGATCCACAATAGTGGACTGTGGGACTGTGTACAGCTGACGAGCCCCAAAAAGGCGAAACGCGTCTGGTGCTTTTCCGGATTAGGCTGTGTTATGTAACTTGGAATTACTGGGATGTATACTTTAAAATTACATCTCCTTATGGTACGGACTAGTGCGTACATGACTGCAATCACTTGCATTCGTGTGCTGTCTTAAAATTTCACATTATTTCGTAGACATATTCAATTAACATCACAAGCTCGCTAGCCTACAGAAGAAATTAACTCTAGTGAGGACAAATGTTTAACTAATTGTTGACCAGTTCTGGGCTCCTGTGGCAGACTAGCCCCAGCAAACGCTTGAATCTGGATCTATCCGGGAGTTCAAACGATCTAGATCATCACAATTACTTATCTAAAATTCCGTTGACATTGCCCCTGTAACGACTATTGGCAATCAACAAATGAGTCAACCTAGCTAAATACCATAGTCCTCATTTGCACGAGTAAGACTCACATCATACCGGTTTGACATTTGTTAGCAAAATAGACCCACCGTGCAGTTATGGTTCCAGACGTTATACTAAATCGGCAATAATCACAGCATGTAGGCTTGTTGTGTAATTCAGAATGGCATTCGTCCTTAATGGTTTGTTCTATAATTTTCAAGGCTATATTGATGAGATGAAATGCAGAGTTGAAGGTCTTTGTTCTTGTTTGGCTGCAATATTTCTCCCAGCTTTCTGACTAATTAACATCTTTGTAACTTTGACACAATTTTCGGACGATTGACGCGCATTTGAACCAACATCAACCCGGGTATATTTCAAACTGGACTATACACAATCGAGTTCCTTGGCTACAGGATATCCGCAGCAGATACTAAAGCATTACCAAAACAACCCGGGCAGAGTAGGTCCATTATACTATAAACGCACTCAAACAACTTCCACGATTATGGTGCCTGTTCGGCTGCTGTAAATATTTTATACAATTGTAATCAAAGACAAAAATGACAGTTATTATTCTTACGTTACCAGACACCTAGTCAAGATGTTTGATTTCCCGACCAGTGTACGATATGTTCCAAGTGTTTTCGATTCCCTCGCGGATGCTATTAGACGCAAATAACGACACAGCTCAGCACAAGGTACTGAAACTTATCTAGCCGTTACGAATACAGTCCAACAACCTCCGCCTAAGGTATAGTAGCCTCAGGAATGCGTAAGCTAATTTCCAATCTCCTCAAAATACCCCTATCATACATGTGTATTTGTTACCCAGAATTGAGTAACAGTACACTTAGTCTGAATTATAGTCAAGCGCAAATTCTTTACTTGTGGTAGCTGAAGAGTGGAACTTCTCGGTGCTAAGGATTTCGACACACTAAGGGACCTACTTGGCATTATTCCCACTACCGACTCCCGTGTCAACCAGGTTCCCGTCCACCTGGCCGGATAGTTGGCGTCGTGCAAACACTGTACGTACCTCCTCACACGTGTCCGCAGATTTGCACGTTGGCCAGGAGGGATTAGCTTGACCAGACGCTCATTTGGGAAAGTCACACACGCTTCTCTACAAAGATGATGAGTCGCTCAATATGATTGGCATGCTCTCCTCGTAACTGACTGGGGATCACACTGACAAATCCACAAGCAATTTATCAACATTGCTAGATTAGACGTCACACAGAAACAACCACACTCCACACCACGGTTTACGGAGTGGTTGAAGGTTCCCATCGTAAAATCAAAGAGTCAAATAGTGCATATCATCTTACGTAGTAGAACAAAGTAATTCCTTGTGCATAACGAATGCGATAAAGGCGGACATGTACTCAAGCTTTACTTGGTAAACGTTTCAAAAAGCTCCAACATCGCTCTACTCTGAGGGGTAAGCAGCTGCTTATCTCACTAAACGTGACAGTTTCATGCCGTGCAAACCTGAGCGCAGTTCATACGTTACAACGTAGAAGAAAGCCAACACTTTTCTGGGCGCCTAGGTTAGTTTCGTTCGCGCTACCTCATCATAGTGTACGCTTATCGGATCGCTTAGAATGCAACGTAAATGGTTGTCTGTTATTAAAATTAGGACAAGTAAGAATACTTTGTGAGAAAAAATTAAATCTGACCCACTCGCTTAAGGACTTCAACACAGCAATCTGAAGCTAATCAGACACACTGTGGGTGTTTTTTCGAGTATTAGTTGTCTCCCACGCCTTCATTAGGGATGTGTAATTAGGGACATATTTCCTGAGACATTTAGTCGATACTCAAGCATGAGCCTGTTGGTAATGGCGTGCCAATTTTTCCATACCTAATCTGCTTTTAAATATACCAGCAAGACAAACTACAAACACTTTTTCAGTGCGCATCTCAAAGTAAAATAACATAAGCCTAATGCCAATTTATCAGTAATCGATTAAAGGATATTTCCTTACGAATTTTGCACACCGGAATCTGAGCAATGGTTGACAATCTCTGCATAGCACACACACTAACTCCGTATGTCCTGTGAAAAAGGTGTTTCGACTTCAGTTTTATTTCGCTGTTTTCCAGGCTGCAGTTATCTTGATAAAATTTACCCCAAAAAGTTATCCTAGCAGAAGAGTACCTAACCGGATTAGGTATAGCAAATATGTTTAATAGCAAGCACAAATACACCGGCGTGACTAACTTCAATATACAAAACCAGTTCTTGTAAGTGCTGAGTTGTAGTGCCGCACGCCGCATTTCACATTCGTGAACTCCGCCCCAAAACTATGATTACCGAGTTAGTATAAATGATAAATTTATTGCGCCATTTAGTAGAAGCTGTTTGCTGCATCACAATATGGTTAGGCACATGATAACTTGAGGCAAAATTATTCAGCCATTTGTCGCAGTTACCGTCAGTCGACAAGCTAGCAGCATTCTGAAAACCGCTTTAAACGTATTCTGACGAGAAGGATCCGGGAGTTTTGCTTCAGGTTAACCTTGGATTTTCGAAGCAGTCAGAAATGGTGTCAAGAAGGGGCACCAAACAAATATATTTCCTGCAGGGTACCTTTGGACGATTCGACCCTACGAATTTCCACAGCTGCTCGGCTCATACCTTCACCCATGTGTGAAATACGCAGTACAGGTTTGGAAGCCATGGTTGAGAAGAGGTCTCACCGCCTTAGAGACACCCGAACGCCGGGAAACCAAGAATGTCAAGGGTCCGCATAATTTGTCTAGGAACGTAAGTTCCAAGTGCTTGGCGTCTTCGCTGGAAGGTATCGAGGAATGCTCAGGAACCCAAATTTTGATTTACCAGATTTTGTGAAATCCAAACCATGCGTGCATGTACTTGCTAGAGCTCAGTCAGCAGAGTATTTTGAGAGGCCACCATCTTAATCTAGCACAGCTGTACAGTCGTTTGGAATCGCGTCGGAATTTATTTCTTGTACGCGCTTACATAACCTGGAACTCCCTAACGGGATCTGTCACATGTGTCCTCACGCTGGAAGAGTTTAAAGCCCGAATAGACTGTGCACTTATTTACCTGCACCATATTACATGTCTCATTACATGTGAATTAATATAATTTTCTTTTAGAGATTTCACTGGCGGCCAAAGGCTATATTTCGTTCCACTATTTACCTCCTCTATGTGTACACCACGAGAAGACACAATTTTTAGCGACATCACATTGGCTTTCATTACTTATATATTTACCTTGAATTTACTGCTTGTACTACGTATGCCTCACTAAGTTCACTGGTGTAAACCCAATTTTGCTAACAAAATATTATATTTTTCATTCTCACCATCGTTGTGTCGCCGCTGACGCCTTTACCCCACGACAGCACGAAGAAGTCCAAGACGAACCAGAAGGAGACTTGTTTACACGAAATCACAGTTGCATATATAGTTTGAAGGCAAAATGTAGGGACGCTACTAAAGTACACTTGAGCCAACCAACTGAAGGAAAAACGTCAAATGCAACGGCAAATAATCAATCGTGTACTCAAGAGCGAATCGCGTATGTCTTTACAAATAGCATCATTGGACTCCAAGCGTAAAGCGAACGTCCATTTACAGTGACGGGCACTGGCGAATCAGAATGACGAAATGGAACGTTTAAACAAAAAGCACGAAACAACCGAGAATAAAGAATGCAGACCCGAAAGTTGAAAAATAGTACAATAATTGTGTGGCAACTAAATATTCCTTTAACATATCCAAGTAGAACAGTGATGTGAAGAAAACACCAATAGAATATGTTCTTGGCAATGGCGCTGCTGAGAAGGACATGACGATGAGCGTCCATTAATAATGACGTGGATGTACCAATCGGGCTAACCCAGTAGAGCGTTTAAACAAGAGTCAAGCAATAGAAAATAGGAAGAGTAAAGTATAGCTATCAAGCTCGTTCACAAGAAATGAATGTCTAATAGCTGTTCTCCTAATAACTATGACAGTGCTACGGAACCTGTTAAGCTTTAGATTTTTCCCTTATGGAACTAATGTACAATTGTTCTATTGTTCAGCATATTCCAAGTCAAGAAGTCGTTTAACAGGACGTAGCTCCTCACATTTTTAGATCGTGTCCAGCAAATGCTGGATCCATGACTTCCTCAATGGCCAAGTAAAGAGGAAAGGTGACAGCGGGCAACCTTGTCTCACACTGCTGGACATATTGAAAGGCAAGAAGATTTTGCCATAAATCCTAACTCAGTCCGAACTATGCGCGTACAGCACTTTGAACATGTTTACGTAAATATTCGGCACATCTTTCCTCAACAGATAGTCTCAAAGAACACATTGATTAACGGGATCGAATTCACCTTTGAGGTCGGGACCCACGACAACGCTGGGTCGCAAAGAAATATGGCGGTGCTCCAACAAGTGATGTAAGGTGAAGATGTGCCGAATGCAGCCTCGATTTCGACGAAACCCGGCCTGATCCTCACGAATCTGACTTTCAAGAGTGCAGTCCTTCGGTAGAGGACGATATACACAACAATAAAGAAGCAATTGAGATAACATTGATATCTCTGTGGTTGTCGCATTCCGAATGGAAGGCTCCCTTGAAAATTGGAACAATGACAGAGCGGATCCATGCTGTTGGGGAAATCTAATACTCCCACATTTTCACTAGTATCTCGTGTAAATTATCTACAAAAACAGGTCCTCTGAATTTCAAGAAATCTGGAGAGGCCCAGTCGCACCTGCGGCCTTATTCAATTTCATCCGTTTGATCTTATTTCTGACTTGTGCATGTAAGCGCGGGTCCAAAGAGACGGCCCGAGGAGAAGAGCAAAGAAAGTGATATCTTTGCAATGTTCGTTCCAACACTCCAAGCCTTTCGACAAGTTGTCGATTGGCCCTCCACTCTCCTCGAGTATGGTTTCGCTAACGCCAGATTCTGCTACCTGTTTTCAGTACCAGGTGGAATAATTTATGATGGTTATAAACTGCAGCGGCTGTTTCCATTACAGAAGCATGATGAGTCTACCAGGTTTTGCGGTATCTTTTAAAGTTAACACGGTGTTTTCCCAGAGAATTCTGTGTTTTCTATTTAACTCGCTCTCAGCTGCAATACGCAGATGGGCATCCAAATGTTCCAGTCTTTGTGAAGACCCAATGTCTAGGTAGGCAATTTGATTTGCCACATGAAGATATGCCAGTTGACAGTAACATCTGGCGAATATGTCACCAGTGATTTGCAACGGTGTTCACTGGGTGCTCACTCATCCCGCACGCCAGCGTACATTGAGAACCGCAAAAGGAACCGGATGAAATAACTATTCCTACTTGATTAAATATGGACTTCCGCACTAGATTGGAGCGACACCCTGCGGTTGCTTCGAGTTCGAATCTACAAGACAAATGACAATTGAAGCAAGCAAGATGAGGGTTAATAATTGTGGGATTGAAAGTGGGGGGATACCGAATGAAGTTGGAACAGCGCAGTGAGGATGAGTAAGCGCATGAGGAGGGATATGTAGGCTGTTAGGCCTTAGCAACAACCCACTTACCCACTATTCACCCTACTCGGTGCAGCAGATAAGGCGTATGTTTTGCACCGCACTGCTAAGCTTTCTTCCTGTTTGTCCTGGGGAGTATTTGTCACAGTCTCGGCAGCAAATCTTGTAGATTACACCACATAATTCCTTACTTGATAAGTTTACCTTTCACTTTTAACTTTTTATTTCAAATTGCCTTTGTTGGTTTGTGCGCAGTTTTGATTCCCAAATGCTACAAAATTCTCGGTGCTATTTCAGAGATTCCACTGATATAAGGCAACACGGCTTGTCTTTCATCCGTTGCATTTCTGCGGTGTGTCGTATTGCTTTATGAGAGGCTAGGCGGCGCAGAATGAAGCATTTTGGGGTACGAATTTCGTTTGAACAGGATGAAGAAATGGTCTTCCTCCGCCTATCTCATTCGCTGAGTGCTACAATGTGTCGGTACTCGTTTGCAACTACTTAGTACGCGGCTGCGCGTATGCACTGCAGGACGATTGCTGTTGTACGTCATGATTTGCTTCGGAGGTATGATTTTTGATATTTCGTGGTCCTGAAACAGTCCTAGGTATGAGAACATCTAAAAATAGTACCTGCCTGTTGTTTGCATCTTGCATGATGGATTGGATCTCATTGGACACATTGTTGCGAGCTTCGCGACCTATGTCTTATGACGTTAACTTCGACGGAACATCCTACGAACAAGTAAAAGGAGCCCCAATGAGGTCCCCTATGTCTGGACTCGCTGCGGAGATCGTCCTGCATACGTTAGAGGAAGACCTACTCCCAGACTGGAATTCGAAATTACTGGTCAAATACTTTCACGATACTTTCGCCATACTCAAACGCAGCCAGTTGCTGATCGCACGGGGCCTACTGAATGATGTAATGGAGGACATTCACTTCACCATGAAGTAAAAACTGGAGAACAGTCTACCTTTCTTGGAAGTATTGGCAACTGGAATGGCGGACGGGGAACTACGAACATCCGTTCGCAGGAAAGGCATGCACACATAAGAAATTCTAAATTTCAACAACAACCATACAAAATGTCACATAATCAACTGCGTACGAACTTTGTTTCGCAGGATAGACTCACATTGTAATACGGAGGAAGCAAAACAAGAAGAAAAAACCACCTGTTTACCTGCTTCCTGCGCAATGGATATCCATGCAGTTACATCCAAAGATACATAAACTAAAAGACTACAAAAGCCACGAAACGCAGTGCTTTGCGCTACATCAAGAACACATCGGAAATGACTGCTCGACTCCTCAAGCCATACCACCTGTTTTCAGCTGACATACCAATCGCTACTCTGAAAGCCACCCTATCTAGAGCCAAGGGG
>OX104061.1:2724628-2783218 GCA_944474145.2 Dicrocoelium dendriticum | reverse complement strand
ATCATGCAAGTTAGCATTGCGGAGCTAGTCAAGCTGCAGTTATGGTGAGCAATACCTTGGTGCTGACATAGTGTTGTGAATTGCGTCCGAATGATAATACGAAGATGAATTTGCCATAGCTCACTCTCGGCATGTAACCATACCAGACATTGCTTGAGAAGGTAGCAAGAATAGCATGGCATAGTTCATGATGGATACAATATCGTAATGGGCAACACGTGAAGTCATCGCGAAATACAACCGAGTTAAATAAGCCTAAAATATTTAGTTTACCTGTGGATCATCCGTTCTAGGCAGGTGCAATAAGGATACCACATTGCACCAAGTCAGTAGTTACTCATTCTAGTCATTCTAGAATGGATATATTCATACATAATTATATACCTACATGACATTACATCACATTACATTAAGTACGTACATGATTTGGCGACGTCCGTATCCGGATTTGCCTGTCATACTGGCCTCCATGGGGATTACCACAGGACGTCTGCGCCTACAAAGTGGACCATGGGTAGCTTGCACTGCACCACCCACATTTTCACCCACACACCCCATATCCAGTGTAAACCCGAAGGAATAAGACCGGGAGGCATGTGAATGGGAGCCAAGTTTCCTTAACGGAGCCGGCCAACACTCACACAACAAGCAGAACAGACGCATTCCGGCCTAATTGGGAAATCATGCACATCAGACGTACACATGGCGGTGGCTGGACCGTAGCCCGTTCCACAGAGGATGGAAGCACTCTTTGAGCATAGCACTGTCACAATTACTTGCACTTCGTCCCCTCCAGCGACGACAAACTCTCTCCTAGAGCTAGTATGGACGAGGTAGTGGGTAATAGACAGGTAGGCACCATGTCATCGTTCACATCAAGCGCGTCCACACCGAGGAGCTCACACATCATCTACTTCTGAAAAGCAAGCTTACTCAGCAGGCAAACAGACGTACCACATTCGACGCCTTATTAGTCTGGTTTAGTAAATGGAATGGGTGCGTACGTATCATTCTTCTATTGCGCGTGCAATAGTGCCTTCTCCTGCACATGAACAACCCCCATTATGATCAGTCTACGGAGTTGACGTCGTTCAACCTTGCCTTGGTTTCGAAACCCTTGTAATCAACATGAGTTAGTCACAACCTCACCTTCTTCATGTTCTGGTAATGTTATTTTCGGTTTTCTCGAGTGCCGTTTACCTGCACTAAGTTAGCCGTGCAAAAGCGGTATGAGTATCCTCGTCGAATTCATGCGGTGTACATATATACATAGATTGGCGTCATCCGTATCCAATGGCAGTTCGAATACAACATATGTACATGGGTTTAACCAAGCTTAAGTGTGAGCTGTCACAAACTGGGTAGAGACACATTAGACATCATCATCAATGGTACGACAACCGTATATACGGGTTTGATTTGGAGGTCAGGCTAACAACCACTTCACAGGTATGACAAAAAGTTCCCGAATACGAACGTTTGAGCTTTTCTTCAACCTATAGACGTGACCGCCTTAAATCTTGGGCCTCCATATTTGAAGGAATTCGATGTAGCAATAGTGAAACAACTGTTAGATAGAATTGTAACTAAACTGCTGGTACAGTGAAGTAGTGTGCACTTAGGTGTTGCCCTCTACATGTGCAGTCTGATTTGAGTAGCTGATGGGGAAGATTAGCACACATTATGGGAATGCGTTTCAGTGTCCACTTCTGGCTCTCTGTGTCTCCGACCGGTTCGGTCATCTGCTGCCCGAGGTACATGCACCGACTCAAAAAACGATTGATGTGCACCCTTTGATATTGACAGGTGAAATCAACTAAGTCCCGCTGCCCACTGTCAAACATGCGACTTTTTACGCAGTGTTCGCAATTTTTGTGCAAACTTCCAACTACTTAAGCGTTTGTGCCTACCGATGTGTACGCTACTGTGGACATAAGATATTTGTTAATGATCTATATCGTACGCCCCAGGAGCAGTCATTCGGTGCTCATACAATGATTGTCGCTATGCGTTGATCCCTTTCCGATGTAATATACTAACACACTGAAGTACCATTCTCTTTAGCTTCAACCTTTACTTAGTCCATCCAAATGGTTTTCCATGTGCAGTACAACTTATACTAGACGTCTCTGCGCGTCTGCCTTCCATCCATTTAGTACGCGTGTTTCCATAATCCCCGGTAAATTCAGTATGGCTGAGAGACAAATGGAACTATAACTATGCGCACTCTCATCGCTAGCCTGCGGAGTGGAACATGAAATGGCGACATCGTGAGCATCGCTAGTCGGCTACTTGTCGGGAATTTTCACTTGCCACAGAATTTCCAGAGAAATTTCTCCTCATATGTATACTCCAATTGGTCACAGGACGGACAATCGTTGAGCATTGTGTTCCAAATTTCAAACTTGACATTTTATGCTAACTGTAAGCGGGCAAACGATGATAACCTTTTGATTCAAACGTATCCATATAACTGGAAACCTACACAATAATTTGCCACTCTAGCATTGATCCGTGGCAAGCACACAAATCGCTCGGAAACACCGCGCGCACGTCAATTACGTATGAGCTCATGGATGGACTGAAACAGTATTCGGCGATGTACCGGCTCTCTAAGCGTCGTGATAATTAGCATTGAACAGTTGATCAAGCTGTAATCTACTAATCGATTTCAAGGAGCAGAAGGTAGATAGCATAGTCCGGTGAGTAGTACCATAGAGTTTACATAGCGAAAGAAATCGAGACCGAATAATATTAATATTAATAATACAAAGAGAAAGATACCTTAGCTCACTGTCTCGGTATGTCCCCATAATAGTCTCCGCATGAGAAGGTAGCAAGGATGGCATAGCATAGGTCATGATGAGTACGACATTGCAATCGGCAACATGTGAAGTCGTCGCGAAATACAACCGAGGTAAATAAGCCTAATAAAGTTAGGTTAGCTGTGGCGCATTTGTCCCACTCATATGCAATACAGATACCACATTACACCTAGTCAGTAGTTAAACATTCTAGAGTGAAGCGGCACACAAACGCGACTTACGTGCGAGATATAGAATACGGATGACACAAAGCAAATGACGGAGACGGAGTTAGCAACTTTCCAAGTTAACAGGGAAATGGTACGATTATGTCCAGTGCATGCTATCCGTTTCGTAAGTTAAAACCAGATCCGGTTATGATCGTCACTTGTCCGAGACGAGCAAGAATCAACAGTGATGTAGAACCTCCAGGCAGTCAGTCATGTGTTACTATTTATTTCCCCCTGGTCATTCGTTCTGACCGCTAGCATATCTGGACCAATGCATCAGTGTCTAGAATACTACCTATGCGCAAGCATTTCGATTTGGATGCCAAAACGTATTGCCTTTGTTCTGGAATCAACCTTGATGACTCGTCTGAATCTCAGTGCTTTTACCTGAAAGAGGCAGCAATACAAGGGGCGTATAGAGACACTTGAGATGGGATACATAGACACCATATTTCAACCCGCAATAATTCACGGTGTCACACGAGAAGAAATGTAATAAAATCCATCTGTCAAGTGGGAATGTATCGAAACACGAACAGAGGTTAGCATGCTTCTGTACTTTAGGCGAGTCCGGTCGAACCAGCAGATAATGGTGTTACGCGAGTGAAAATGCCATCAGTCTGCCAGGCTGAACTGTGGTGCTTATAAGTGTTTCTAAATGGCTTCCATTTAGTCATTCAACATGAGGTATCAGTTGCCACACCACAGGTACCTGGTTTTCGTTTAAGTACTGCAGAGTTGCGAACAGACATTTATTCACACTTGTATATGGACAACCACAAACTAGATAGAGAACCAATAACCCTCAAAAGCAGTAACACTATGAACGTGCGAGAGTACAATTGAATGTAAGAAATGCAGTCATATTCCACTAGTGCTGGAAGATCTCACGTATAATTTGCTAAGCAGCCAATACGACTGTCGTTGTTTAGGTAAAATTGAAGCGTTAACCTAAAAGTGGCGGCTGTAAATTTAGTCAGAAATGTCAGCATCAACAACAGGTAGAGACAGATATAGGAATAGGGAAACAAATATCATCAATACGGTTACCAGGCGGAAAATGATGCACAAATAAGAGCTACAATACAAACGGAGATGTCTTATCTTTAGTGTGTGTGCTGCAAATGCCGTCTGCTATATGCGTTAGTAGGCGATAATATCACAGATTATCTGATAACCGCAATGACGTGACCACAGAAAGAATATATCTAGCAAATCCCACTGCGTCCTGTCCAACATTTGGCATTCGAAAAAGTGTTCAAACGGTTTTATCCAACTTACATGAAGTAGCCTGCATAACATCCAATAACCCAACCGTTGGCAGATGTGGCTGTATACTCACCTATGGCGAGAAGCTATTTATGTAGACGGCAGAGTCATTGTGAGTCTCGAGTTACGCGTAAAAACGCCCTGGTCCCACCAAGACATTAACTAAAGTACAATTAAACCAAATACAACTCAAGTACAATACGTGCATACCTCAGTCATAGTAGAACTGATACAAATCAACCGGACGAGCCAACGTGTAGGTGGTTGCAACAAAATTGTTGAATCTTGAACACCGAGTTTGCAAACTGCATTCCAAAGCCAGAAAGTGTTGTAGAGTCATTGGACTCCAGGTATAACTTTTGATCACTACACCCAATTTGTTTAACCGGATACACGAACGAATGTGAAGTATTGTAAGCAGCAAGTGTTTGATAACCAGGAGTGAACGCAGCCCATTCACGCTAGTGGCGTCATCACTACCGCCGGGTTTTAATATGAGAATGCTTGAGGGAAGGCGACCAATCTAAGGGATACCTTAGTGTTCCACCGAATCCGTTACACCTACTCACACACACGCCACATGTCGTCGACCTTTAACCGTAAATAAAGAGGAGAACTAACTTGAGGGCCTATGTGTTACTGACATTCAAAATGAGCAACACACACCTAGATGTTTGCAGAAAATCCGACGTGGCAGTACGAGTTGAAGGCTGGTCGGACACATCCATATATATATATATATATATATATATATATATATATATATATATGCAAAGCCGAATATGTGGGCATGATGGAACGACACTTGAGGGTGAGGATCGCGGAGCACATACCGACGTGGGTGAACACGTTACGCAGATCGTCACGTCCACCACCTTGAATGCGCAGCCAAGGAGGCGAAATGAAGTTCCATACAAACAACCAGCTTCATCAATCGCCCCCGCCATCTGCCGACTGACAATCATGGTGTAGACTCCGTGCGGGCGTTCCGTGTCATCTATGCACAATGAACCCCCCATACTTTACTATATGCTGAGGTCGTGGCTATCAAATTTCTCGACCCAACTCTGTGTGCAGAAAGACCCGTTTGTGACCCTGTCATTTTCGTGGTGGCAGGCCGGGAACAGATGACAAAGTGACATGAATGTAGGTGTGTACAGTTTGGTCAATTTGCCATTTTAACAGCATTCATTTCATGATGTTATAAATTCACACATCTGTAGTACACACTTGAAAATATGCAGAGAAATTTTTCCGGAATTAAATCGTGCGGCACTCTTGTGTTAACTTTTCTGCTGGAAGTTTCCTCGGGAACTAATTGTTTCAATACTCATATTTTACAAAAAAGCTGATTGGCGTAACTATTAGAAGCCACGCACAATACGGTCATCGGAATGATGACGGATGTTATTAATTGAAGTGATTAAACCTTACGCTTTGTTGCCAATTAATAACGTAATTGTCGGTGATGCATGACTGACTTAATACCTTTTAACTGAAACACACGGTCTAAATGTGATATTTCGTAATTTCATGTTTATCGGCATAATTTGCAACACTTCTTGAGCTATCACTCTTGCGGATTGATATCTAGTGCAATGTATCCGCAATGTGAAAAAGCACTCCCGGCTGTTCAGTCTTCTCTTAGCTTTTGACTGGTATATAAAGGCATATGCGACTTCAGTAGCGGAATTTGACAGATGGACAATTCAAACTAACTATCAGGTAAATTCATAACCCATGGTGTAATTACGCATGTTACAGGTCACAATGCATAACTCAGCTAATCGGATGATATCCGAATGTACTCGCAAATTAACATCGTCGGATATATCAAACGAGATTGGTATCGTTGTCCAATTTGGTGAGCAATTTCTCGGATTTATTGAAGTGTAAATGTGTACGCGTAAAATGAGACTGGATATTGCTGAGGTTTATGAATTGATGTTCGATCCGCAACTCCATACATGTTAGCAACAAGGAAGCAGGGGAATCTATGACATTCCTTTGCATCCGAATACCGATTGTGTTCATCGTAGAACACATTTCCAAATAGTTTGTGTATCCCAGGGTAAATTATAATGGAAGATAAAGCTACTGAAATACAATGCATGTGGTTACAATTGAAAACGTCACATCACTTGGTGCCGAAACATTTTAAATAGGAGCAAATAATAGCTAATCTACTAAGTTTGGGAAAATTGTCGGCGAAGGGAGCACCTAACAGAGTTTTGGGATATAAGGTCCACCAGATATTTGACAGTTGATTTTCTTTGTATGAGTTTGTCAGTCACTGAGATTTGAAAGGTGGCATGTAAAAGAGGACGTTACCCATCAGCCAGAAAGAAAAAAACATACGTGAGTTCAATTAGTCAAAAGTGCATAACAAACGATATAACACTGTCTAATTTTAATCGGTAACATATAAAACCCAACTATGAAATATTTGCGGATCATGCGTATGCCGTTGGGAGAAATATTCGGGTCAATGCTAGTTTACTATAACGCAATTAAGTTTAGATGTAAATCCTTGAAAGTTTCTAGTAATCCAGCAGTGTGTCAAAGCTTGTGATGAGAAGGAAATTTCGCGGATACCAAAACACGGCCAGCCTTAAATGGTATTTTGGTTTTGCATGGGAAGCTACTCCAGTGTCATTGTCCTCGGTTGCATTAAAATTCCCCAATATATTATCGGCAGCCGCCTTTTGAGTTAATCGATTTTCCCTAGTCCCTTGTGTAAGCGTCTAGCTAAATGTACTATGTCCTTAACACAGGCGAGCGTGCACAGTGTGAATTGCATGTCGAATCCGAATAATTGCAATGGGCAAATCATTTTAAGGAGGGCATTGACCAATCGCGATCACACACGGTGTCGCAAATTTCGTTATCTGCCCTCTGACTGAGCAATGTCCCTATGTGTCCGCTTTACAACTAGTACACGGAGAATAGTTCATTGTACATATTTAAAACTTGCATTTAGCTGTCGGCAACTGGTAATCCGAAGTCCGGAATTTCAATCAATTAATACTTATGAACCGGGAAGCAACTAAGTACCTACTTGTTGAAGTACGCCCCGGTGAGCACATTATACCTTTTGATTTTGTTATTTTTACCCACGGAAGCATTTTTCCGCATATTCTTATGCGTGATTCCTTAGGGAAATAAGCTGTATCTCCCCTTGTTAACTTTGCATCTCTCGATTCACAGTTTATTGCGATGGTGATGCATTGTGAATTCTGATAATTACAGAATCCTCTGACCAAATCATGTCACATATAATAAAAAAACATAATCACTCTCGTTACTTTCTTTTCCCTTTCCAAATCGTTTTGAGGTTTTATAGTTCGGCGCTTAAGTACGTTCTTTTGCCTGAGATAGAGTTCGTGCAGAAGACAAGCGAAGATCTGCAGATTACAAACGCGTACCTAGAACTGTAACAAATTTTTGGCGCATCCATCAGAGACGAACCGCTAATTCACAAAGAGCCAGGGTATAACACACAGTAGGGTTCGCAGTCACAAGCTCCGCGTCGCTGGCTCATCTGGCAAGCGGTGCCACTCACAAGACGACGCCAACAAGATTAACGCCGTCAAGCTTAAGTGCACATTGGGCACCTGAATACCATCAAAAATGGAGGTACTGCAAGCGCAAGTAGCGAAAATTAGTCGTCACTCTTAACAGCTCATTCTACACCGTCGGTATCACTGTGTTCTGATTCATCTTCTAAGAGCTCAGATTTCTTTATTAAGTACCAACATTGTTAATTAGACTGAGGGGTTTGCAACGCAGCTCGTAACTGAGTCCACCCACGCAGCCTCAGTAAGGTGTAGCGAAGCTTCTTGACTGAACGTTGATGACGAGGAGCGCGGCCGGTCCGCACCAAAGTGACCTCACCAGTTCTAATGAGTTTGCTTTCGATATCAATTTCTTAGTATACAGGATAGAAAGTCTACCTTACCCTCCATAGTTCATGTGAGATTGCTTCAAACTGGCGCGTTATACTAAGTTTGGACAAGTATACACCAATTGCAACTTGCAGCGAGAAGCGGTTTATGCTCATTGTTTCCGTCGGAACGCTTGCTAGGCTGTTATGGTTGCAGATCTACCTTTATCAATCGATGCTCCAATCAATCGATTCTCCAAATTTCTTAAATTATGTTTGATGCAAACAAGCAGTTGATCGACTATCCGACACATCTCGGTAGTACTTGTGAGTGGCTGGATTTTATTTGTACTTTAAATTTAATATACAAGTAAAATCATGCTACTCACGAGTAATATAAAAATCCATAGATATTCCTATCCTCCAATTCTATGGACGTCGCGCCCAGCGGGAGGACGTCATCACCTCGCAGGCTAGCCACTGTCAGTGACAGCGGACGATTGGTTGTTCTATATCCCAGTAAGATTGCAAATTATCTAGCCCAGCTAACAACCCCCACTCCTCAGTGGCTTAAACTACTGGCGAGCTGGCAACTGCCTCTAGCGGCCAAGGGTGCGATCCCCAATAGTGGACTGGGGAAAGCGCACCGCTGACGAGCCCCAATAAGGCGAAACGCGTCTGGTGCTTTTCCGGACTAGGCTACGTCATGTAACTTTGGATTACTGGGATGTATACTTTAAAATTACATCCCCTTATGGTACGGACTAGTGCGTACGTGGCTGCAATCACTTGCATTCGTGTGCCGTCTTAAAATTTCACAGTATTTCGTACATGTTCAATCAGCAGCACAAGTTCGCTAGTCTACAGAACAAAGTAACTCCAGTGAGGACAAATGTATAACTGTTGACCAGTTTTGGGCTTCTATGACAGACTAGGCAAGTAAATTCTTGAACCTGGAACTATCCGCGAGTTCAAACGATCTAGATCATTAGAATTGCTTATATTATCTAGAAGTCTGGTGACAATGCCCCTGTAACGACTATTGGCAATCAACAAATGTGTCAACCTCGATTAATACCATAGTCCTCATTTGCACGATTAAGACTCACCTCATACCGGTTTGCTATTTGGTAGCGAAATAGACCCGTAGTGCAGTTATGGTACCAGACGTTATACCATACGACCTTTTTGGTCTCGTCAGTGAGGCTCCTCCCAGCGGACCTCTGCCCGGTTCCGCTCCCAGGACTTCAGGTAGCCAGCCGCCGGTGCTACTTAGCCACAGGTGACATCCACGGAGCTTCGCGATTGCCAGTTAACTAGGATATAGCCAGACACATCTTCCACTGATATGCCAGTTAAGAACTGTGAAGAGGACAATAGCTAGCCTCACGAGTTAAGACTTTCCGCAAAGCGCCTACGTACCACATAGTACTTAGAAGCTGTACGGACAGATTTTATAGTACTGGTGAGTAGTAGTTTGGTAGAGTTTGGTTTAAAACTGTACACAATGTTTCATCAAATCCTCTCTACATATTAGATGGAAATATCCATTATGTTATGACAGTTTCACACACGCACGTTGTTTAGTGTGAAGTGTGGAAGTTTGTGCCGAGGTTACTTCCTCCATTAAATGATGTTCCGTCGAACTGAACCTGCGCAGTCTGACCAGACACCGCTGTTCTCACCAAACTTGCACTAACAATCTTCTTTATTTGTCTCAGTAGATCTGATGCGGTTCTTGATCTATATTTCTTTATTAACAACGGGAAGCTTTTCACCGTGTGTAATAGGGCGCCGTTCGCAGCTATTATGACTCAACAGTTATATTGTGTTCTGTGATTTGCTCTGCGGCGAACCATAAGTTGGCTACTCGATGCAAAGATCACAATTCAGCACAAAATATTGACCGAGTGCAGGAAATAGTAATATTAATCTGCCGTTTCCACAATTTGGTTTGTTCTTATTTTCCATTCCTTTACACCACCCCCGCTGAGTAAGTAGCTTTCCATATACCGGCTATATGCTTTTGCATTTAATTAGTTCCATCTCTCTAAACTATCCGTTTCGTTGTAATGCGCGTCTTTACAGACAGGTTCAACATAATCTGCCAATCCGCCTCCTGGGGACACAAAATATTGGCTTTCCGTGGTACCGATGTCGTTCCATGCTAATACCCCTGCTCAGTTCTGGATTGGTACTGCGGTTACCCAAGACGCAGAATGCTTAGAAGACTGGAAAATTAGTTTCTCGGATTATATTTCTGGGTTGCAAGTGCTCATTCCATCCGGGAAGCTGGCAGCGTTGTGTACTTTACGACTACATCTCGGCCCAAACAGTCGACGTAAATTCGACGCCCTTAAAGTTCGGGAGAGGCCCACGTTAAAATATGCTCTATCAACACTGCATTAATATTGTGGTGTTCAAATGAAAACATATACATCTGAAATCTTTGAGAATATTTGTAGCTCGGGATGCGGATGAGGGTATGCGGGTGCTCTCCGAGCTGGCTGATTTGGCTGCAAACGTTTCATCGTCAGACTAGACGACATCATCAGTGCGATTTATGCGGGCCACTTACAGATCCAAGTGATTATTGATCACTTGATTCGGAAGTCAAGATTCGTTTAGTTCACGTGAACCGACCGTGTAGTCAGCTCTCTCATACTGTTGGTTAGAGTCCGCCTCAATGAGGTTCCTTCGTCAGGTTGATCTGGGGCGTCCTATTCTTTTGACCTTCAGTGTCTCATAGACACTGCCTATGAGCACGAACATTTCGCGGTCTCTAGGTTTTGCATACAAAATACCGGTCATGTTGACCTTATATGTATTTTAGACAAGAAGCTGTCAAACTATACCTATAAAACGTATCCTATCCGCTGCAGATGAAGTAAAAATGATGTTCAAGCAATAGGCAATGGCTGATTTAAAGGCGTCGCCTAAAGAGGCAATGGTGATGAAACAGTCTTTTTAGGTTCTCATGTGCCATTCACTGGGCTAGTCCCAGTGCGTTGATGTGGTGCCTGTGCCAAGGCTGCCAGCTGTGAATGGTGCATTACGAATGGAGCCCCATGTGGGCATGGAGCACCTGCGAGCTTATCGAAGCGTAAAGCGTTCGAATGCTATTCACACAAGGCCAAGTTGTTGGTTAGTCATTTTGCAAGCCTTCTCGGCCTGACGTAAACAAACTTGATCCTTGATATTAGTACAACCAGACGGCATTCAGTGGTATCAACTGCAAAGCTTAATCCCCAGCCTGTACTAACAAGTGAATTGATTGTTTGTGTTCAACATCTTAATCATGGTGGCTTTGAAATGCAGCCAGTTCTGAGTCTCCCATTTGTATACCCTTTCAAGATAAGCCGGAAGCGCTAAGTGGTCACTAGTTGTTCTGATAAGCCGCGATAGATTGAGATAATAGGCGAAGAGTAAGCATTTCTAAGTGATCAATCTTGCAAGATTGTTTATGGAAATCAAGAGTAGGCGTGGACCAAGTACTGTGCTCTGAATAACCCAGACAGTGCATCAACATGGTCAAAGATGGCGCTGCGAACTATCACCTTCAGTTTTCGCTAAAGCAGAATGTCACCTGTCCAACGAGGAATTGTGTCACCCATTCCACAACGCTGATTCTTACGAATGAGGATACGGTGTTTTAGACAAACGGCTTCGAGACGTTCAGCTAGACTGCGTCAACTCCCACTTCGCTGTCAATTGGAGCAAGTAGACAACAACTGTTTTTTGTAAGACCGGTTCAGAAGAAATGCATGCTATTTTAGTGCTGTGATTTTGCATGCCACCAAGTAATTCATAGGCGTTTGGGTAATACTAGACTCTATGATTTTTGCTAAAACATTCAGCAGCGTTATCAGGCAATAGTTGGCTGTATCTGCACGATTTCCCCCTAGTGAATGGGGTGACGATTCTGTGCTTCCACATTGTGGAAACACACATCTTGTCCAGACATCGTTAGAAAACCTAGAGATTGGATCCGCCAACTTCAATGCAGATAACTTCAACACCTTTGTCGGATATGTTCGCATTAGGAATTTAGTCTTCTCAGGACGTCTGTAGTCATAGATGAGATTTGTCTGAGTACTGGTAGTGGTATAATTTGCGTGAACGGTTTAGGCGATGAATTCATAGTCTGGAAGTCTGAGGAGCATTGATGACATAAAGCGATGGCCGCTTTTGTTGTATTTTGTGCTGGTTTACTTAGCGTCTGAATGGCAGGAATACCTCGCTGCAATTTAAGGAGCTTGTTAATAGGTTTTTAAACGAAGCTGGGGTCTAAGTAGATTTTATAGACTAGATGATGTTGAGGTATTATCTTATCCTCGTGTACAAGGTTCACGCAATGATTTCGCAGGATAATGAAGGCTTCCCATGTTTCGACACCAGGGGGGACTCCTTGTATTTTCCCTAGTGTGAATCTCCTTTGACCATACAGTTCCACGCCATGCTGGTTGTGAATGGCTTTACTCTCTTCGCGCCCGATGGTCTGTTTCAAAAGGCACTGGCATCTTTTCTGTTGAATAGATAAACAAAGCCCTACTAAGCGATACTGGCGATAGTTTAGCTAAAAAGGACAATTCATTCCATTTATTAGTGTGGTCAGAACAGCATACTCGGTAATAAGCCGAGAGTCATCGGTGTTGTCTGCGAGATACTGTGCATAACAGAGGTAGATTAACAAGAGTGTGGCATGATCGCGTGGGCCAAAATTATTCACCACTGATACCGTTTGGATCATAAGCTCCTTGGTAATGAAGACGGGATCGAGGATACTTGGTTTGTTCCTCTTTCATGAATTGTTGTGTAGAGCTAATCCAATGATTAATTCCTACCATTCCATTTTGAACTTCAAATCTAGACAGACTGTGTTTCGTGAAGAACGAAGGCACCAACCAGTAGAATGTGACTGTGTACCTGTGCGAGGATAGTTTTCATAGTGGAAGATAAGTGATTATCCGTTTTTGTAATGGACCACGCAGTGTGGGACACGTGTTGCCACGTGTGTTGCCACTTCCTAATTAAAGTCGAGACTAAAGCGCGTTGACAAGCTGGACATTTGATTCATCCATGAGATCAAGATGCAGCTTATTTAGTTAAAAGTGCAGTAAACCGACACTTTTCTTCTTCCGATTGTTGAACAGAGCGTACATTTCAGGTAGTACAATTTCGGCGAATGTGAACGCTTCACCCAACCGTGTCTAGGTTACCATGATATGGTCCCCCGACCTCATAGCACGACGTAGTCGGAGCGCTCACATTTTGCTGAGTAGGCCTTGTGCGTTAGTATAAAAACAAGAGCGTCTTATATGTTAGGAGTATGCTGATGGACGTCATAGTTATGGTTACTTTTTGGTCGACCGTTCCTCGGTTGGTCCATAATCATTTTGCGTGGGTCTTTGGTTCTTAATTTTCTGTCAGATTGCATGGCAGCATAGAGCCTTCCAGATCGCATTGTTCTCTCGCGCGTCTTACTGTTGTAGTAAGTGTTGCGAACGCTATTGTGTCGATCATCCTGCACGGTTGTGGAGGAAAAAGCTTTACTGAGGCCACACGTTCCAATTAATTGCTGCCCACTAGTGACCTGCGCCTGCTATCTTTAGCCTAATCTCGGTTGGGAACCTGAAGCCATACTTCAGCCAGCTACGAAATGGGCCTCTTATCCTTCCTTCGGAGAGTAGCACCATTTTCCTTATTTCTGGACAACAACCTTGGTAGATTGCAGATGAAGGAATGTCCGTCAATAATTTTGCGATAACTTCGTCCATAAAGAATACTTCATGAATGTACCACCACTGCTTTTCTTCATATGTCTGCGATTGGTGATCAGCAGTATTCTATAGTCAAAGAATACCATGTGCAAATATGATTTGATGGCATTCGTTTGTCATGGGGTCGCAATAGTTTTCTTCTTCCTTTGATTGCGTTTTCCAAAAAATATTTGGTAGTATGCCATTACATTTGATGAGTTGCGACCGTGAATCGCCGAGGGTGAGACTGTCCATATCTCCTCAGTTTTGCTCAATATTACTCAACGACTTCACGGTTTCTCTTAGTGCACCGAAACTAGGTGATGCGTCTCAGCATAACGGGGTTAACACGAATATTTTTCACATCGTAGACGAAATTCCATTGGTTGGGAGCACTAACCAACCTGCCTTTTATTGTGCCAGAGTTCGCCCAATAATGGTAGGGCAGACGATAGCTAACGCAATGCGGTTCTGTTTGGCGAATGCCAGTTTGTGTATTGCTACTGACAACGTGCTTTGTTTAGCAGGTACTAAAACAGCGCCGCATCATCCACTTATGGCCCAGAAAATGGACGTATTTGTGTCACTACTGGTGCTTTTATCAATGCGATCTATGCGCATGTTGTTTTGCCCTAGAATGTTGGTGTTGTAACCAACTCGTTAATTGCGGCACTTAGGGACGAATTAATATCAGTCATGACTAGATCGACTTGCCCTCTTAAAACGTTTAGTGAGTGTCGGAGTAGTTGGCGCGGATGTATTTTTGTCTTTGGCAAGAGTGATTTTACTCTTCGACTTAGGGACAGAGCACATTTGGTTTTGTGTTGAAAAAGATCATGCTTGTTAGGATCCACTGGCAAATCCTTGAAGCTGGATGTCTGCTGGACATTTTCTGTCAGTTTGTCACGCATTTAAAAAGTGGTATTATAAAATTGACCTTTGGAATTTCGATGCATGTTTGACAAAAGCAGAGTGCATCAGTCAGAGTTACTTAGTTCTCACATTCTAGTTAACTTACACCGCCCCACCTGTGGAGAAACGCAGTGACACAATTTACCCAAGTGTTGCCCTTGCCGCCCGTGCGTGCGCAGTTTGGCTTACCACCTTTATGATTAGGTTGAGTAATGTTTGGTGAGGGCTTTTGTTGCATTCGAGAGTTAGCTGGTATGGTTACGCCAGGTAGATGTAGAGCGCTCGTTACACGCTTGGTCACGGATGCACGGTCGACGTCGGAATTGTGGGTAAGTGTGTCACAGCGAGGACACACGCACACGAAAGGTGTGGACTGCTTATTGGCCGAAACTTGCTCCTGTTACTTTCGGCTACTGGAATGGGCTCGCAGTAGGTGGATGACTGCGACCAATTTTCGGCGATGGGGAAATGCAATTAAAATCATAAATTGTGTTGTAACTTCGTTACAGCTGGTATGTAGAAGTACTTCAAGAACATCTGCCTAGCGCAGTGAAGTCTTTTTCATTCGCAATGTTGAAGTGTTGGACACCCGATAGGAACTAGAAGCGTGCTTAGAAATTTGTGTAGCAGAACCCATTTTCAGTTAGCAATACTTCCATGAAAGGTCGCTTACTGTACGCGGAAGTTGTTCCAACTTCAATGCATGGTTGTTGAATGAGTTAGGTGAAGAGGAAGACAGAGAGGTCTGTGGCACATTAGAGCATATTATCATGCGACCGGCACAGCGCATTCCATGTAGTAAAGTCAATAAAAAGCAAGTACAGTGGCTGCTGTTGCGGAGGACAACTGAGTGTAAAATGGTCCTCTGTGGCATCAGGAGAAACTAGTGGGAACTTACATGTCTACAAAAGTTACAAACCTAGTTCTTCCAAGTTACAAGCAGAATGTCATCCATGGTGGGATGATGCGCGTCCCTCTCACACCGGCTGGACAGTTAGGCAGCTGGATATTACAGCTCCGACCCCAGGTTCACCGTATGCTGAGGTGGCGTTCCATCGCGACCAGTACAGTGAGTTGTTCGAGTCCCTCACGCGTGTGCCGACCTAGCCGTGTGCTCACGTTCCAGCATCCGATGTTAAGTGCTTTGGGTAGGAGCAAACGCTTGTGTTGACAAACAATTGCTAAGGTGGTGGCCAGTTTTGAAGGAAATAGTCGGTTAGGTGAAATGTGGATTGGGTGGGTATGTGCAAAGGAAAAATGCGGACGAGAGCGGCCGGCGAAAGCACTTTTGCGCTTATCCACCCCGCTGTATGTAACATAGAAGGAGACTCTATTCGCTCTTCCACCACTGCTCGACAACCGATGTAGCATGACATTATTTTATTGACGTAATTTATGATTAGCGCGTGGATTGGACACTGCCATTTGTCCACACTCCAACAGATAAACGACTTGGATCTTCAAACAATGCCTTTGATAAAAGCTATATCAGATAGGCAGCGGGCATGCGCCATTATTCAGTGAACCGACTCACTAGGAATTCTATTTGTCCTGCCCCTTTGCTAGAAAATGTATGTGAATAACCTTCCACCTAGCGATGTTTACGAGGAGGCGAACAAAGCATGAGCACACGGCACAACATTTGGAATAGCAGGTCACCTATATTTAACAACTAGCCAACACAAACCTCAGTGCACCATGGACTCTCCCGCAATAAATAAGTAAATAAATGTATACATATATAGATATAGCTAACAGTGGGTGCAACGAGAAACAATGTTTATTAGTTCTGTTCGGTTAGTCCGAACGTTTTATAAAAAGGTAGTACAGTAAAGCGTTGTCATCGAACATAGTTATGCTATCGTCCTAGTGCGTTGGAAGAATAGGATCTATTTCACGGTAAACCATGCTCCTAATAAAGGCTGTGTCTAGCAATCGATGCCAACGGATGATGTATTTGGAGAAGTACCGAGCTGAGTTTACTGAATATTACAACAACCAATGTCTAAGGATTTCTTTATAACTAGTCAATCCAGATAGCACTATTCACCGGTTCATTAAATGGGAAAATCCTTTACTCCAACTGCTTGCCAATTCACTATTTTTATGACCCCAAGAATCGTGGTCTCAGGATGGCCTGATGTAGACGGTCACTCACAGCCTCAAAACGGATGCACCGTGAGAGCCAGAAAGCGTAATGCGAGGCGAGCACAATGTATTGGTGAAGGGAACATTAAATCAGACAAAACACCAGGGGAAGTGAATGAGTAAAAAAACAACATAAAATCGGTCGTTGAAACAAGTATAGGTTTACGTGAAGTAATTATTTCACCAATGTTGCATGTAATTTCACAACAGGAGACAAGGACGATGCTAAGTTATGCAACAGAAACAAAGATATTTGTAGAATTTATTTCCTGACAAGCTTCTAAAAACAACGTTAGCATGATAGCAGCGCACGATTTAAATCCGGATAAGCTTCACTACATATTAACAAATGCCTAGTGCAGGAGTTTTGGAAATGTGGACAGAAGGTAGGATCGAGTGTACTCAGGTGCTGACGTGCAACCAGTACGTTGAATTGCTAACTGTCCAATGGCATATATTGCTTTGCCGGCAGGAGTGAGCTTAGACACAGACGCCACATGTGTGCCTACGATCGTAGAGCATACACTTTGAGAAGTGAACGTTAGCCAGACACCACAGACGCAATGAATGCGTCATGCCTCGACCGCATGGCAATACCTAAGGAACGCACGTCATTCAACTTGACATCAGTCGGACACCACATAGCCGCACTAAACGTGTCATGCTTCGATCGATCCGTAGTCGATCTTCATGTAGGTGAAAAGCCAGCGAAAGGGTTTCCTGTGAAGGCCTTAGTGGCTCGCTGTGCTAGTAATTGAGAAAAACAGCCTGGCCGTATGTGATGACCGGTCGATGGGCACCGTATTGCCATCGCCCCAAACGCAATTATCGTCTCATAAATGGCTTCCAACAAACCCGTAAGTTTTAATTAGGCTGCTTTCGTGACTAAAAGGGAGTCATACTGCCGAGAGCATATTGAAAGGTTACAGTGTTTTTTTCGTTAGCGTTTCGATCGCGTGTGCGTTACAGCTGAAAATTCACCCTTCATGAGTTCAGAAAAAAGGAATTCTTGACAACACTCTTAGATTTTAGTCTGCCACGATGCAATGATGGCACCATTAGGCAGCATACCAATTTGGCCATGAATACAAATATTTCCCTCAGGATCAGACAACTGCTAGTTGTACAAATTGATCAAGCCTTCGATGGTGTTTCCCATGTATAATCTAGAATATACATTTATTCACAAGTTCAGCTATGTTTATTTTTAGCATTTCCGTCCGTTTCCCAGAATACGAAACTCCTATAAGGAAGTTTTGTCCAACTGCCGCATGCAGCTTGGACATGGAGTAAGCACGCTCACCACCAAACTTGGAGTTGACATATTCGCCGCAGGGTAATACGGAAAATGAAGATCCGAGGCAAACAGGGAGTTTAAGGTAACATCATTTCCGCGGCATAATGTCACAGTTGTGGCGGTTGCGGTCAAACATCCTTCGCTACGGAGGAATGGTCCGACACAGTGAATTACTCCAATAAATCTGTTTGTAGTAAGTTGTGATGTACCTCTTATTAGCCCGCTGTAGTCCATCTCGACATCTGACGCATGAGTTCGTTCGTATGCGCAAACAAATGCGTGCTATGGAGTTGAGGGTAGGCTACTGGATCGCCGCTTGGTCAGTGACAGGACAGCTGCCGTCAGTCCTGGGCCTCTGCCAAAGAACTCAATCGATGAGCTCCTTACGCTGAACATGCGGCTGGAGAAACGCAAAGATATAGAGAACTAAGTAAGGACAGAATTCATGTATGATGTTTCAGACGGCATATTTCGGTCAACCGGGCGGAAAGTCCTTGACGGAATTCGTCAGGAACTTACTGTTAGCAGTCATGACGAACGCCTTTGCAAGGAAAGTGAACCAGTGAGCAGTTCATGCAAGCAACGAATTTCAAGCACGCCGTTTACTCGTGTTATTATCAGTAAGCTGTGAGATTGCATAAAACATCAGTTTCAGACGCTGTAATGCGGAAATGTTGCGCCGAATGCACTGAAAGTATCATCACCGATAAGATTCACCGTTGGATACACCGAATCAAAGAGCGAGGGATTACAAACCGAATTCGCATGTCACATCCGGGCCTAGTACAAAAACACTGTAGTAGTGCTTTTTAGTACAATTTGCTTAACCTTCCGGTATTCTTGTACAAAATGTTGTGGGGGTATAATACTTCGTTTTACAGCGACGTAAGACAACTGCTAGCATGCGTGAAAATTTGGTACAACGAATGCAGATAGTCCCACAGTTGGGTCAATTGCCAACTTTTACATCCCTCGCGAACGTGTTCGTGCTACAGGGGAGCGTGTGTAATGCAGGTTGCGGGATTAGGGGGTTGGGGTGCACTAGTGGAGTATGTGGTTTCTGCGCTCGATACTTTATACGTGGTAATAATTTAGGGCGCCTAGGAGTGGGTACGTGTGCACTTCTGTAGGGGTCATAGAAATGCATTAAAAGTGATGGAAACTAGTTACCCATGAATTAGGGAAGGCTGCTGCTGTCGTTTGCTGAGCGTCCGAATTTAGTGTCAGTTGGGATTAAATTCGGGCGCTCAGAAAGAACCTCATACTTCTGTATGTATGAGTAATTTAGAGCGCCGAAGAGTTCGTTCGTATGCACATCTGTAGTGGTAGTCCAAATATGTTACAAATAAAGTAAAAGTTTTATCCGCGGATGGGGGTATGCTGCAGCGATATGTTTCTGAGCGCAGGAAATTAGTCCCAAATGGCGTGCAAGTGGTTGTTCATGCACAACCATTCAGTGAAGGTAATAGCACGTTAAAAGTATTGGGAAATCGTTACACATAAATGGGTGGTTGCGACTGCAATATTAGACTGAGCGCCCGAATTTCATCCCCAATGAGACGAAATTCGGGCACAGCACCCCAGTAGCCACTTCACAGGAAACCCGTTCATTGCTTTTCACCTGCATGAAGATCGACTACGGATCGATCGAAGCATGACTCGGTCAGTGCGGCTATGTGGTGTCCGGCTCACGTCAAGCTGAACGACGTGCGTTCCTTAGGTCATGCCATGCGGTTGAGGCACGACGCATTCATTGCGGCTTTGGTGTCTGGCTAACGTTCACTTCTCACAGTGTATGCTCTGCGATCGTAGGCACACATGTGGCGTCTGTGTCCAATCTCACTCCTGACGGCAAAGCAATTTATGTCATTGGACAGTTAGCAATTCAGCCTACTGGTTGTATGTCAGCCCCTGAGTTCACTCGCTCCTAGCTCCGGACCACATTTCTACAACACCCGGTACATATGTTAACGCAATCTGCAGTAGGCACTTGCTAATATGTAGAGAAGCTTATCCGGATATAAATCGTGCGCTGCTATCATGCTAACGTTCATTTTAAAAAGCTCACCGGGAAATAAATTCTTCAAATATCTGTGTTTGTTTTGTATAACATAGCAGCCTCCTTGTCTCCTGGTCTACAATTACATACAACACTGATGAAACAACCATTTCATGTAAACCCATACTTGTTTCAACGATCGATTTTATGTTGTGCTTTTGGTAATCATGCACTTCCCAGTGGTGCTTTGTCTGATTTAATTTTCCCTTCACCAATACATTATGCTCGCCTCGCATTACGCTTTCTGGCTACCACGGTGCTTCCGTTTTGAGGCTGTGAGTAACCGTCTACATCAGCCCATCCTAAGACCACGATATTAGGGGTCGTAAATATAGTGAATTGGCAGTCATTTGGAGTAAAGGACTTTCCCATTTAATGAACCGGTGGATAGTTCTGTCCAGATTGACTAGTTACAAAGAAATCCTAAGACATTAGTTGATGTAATACTTAGTAAACTCAGCTCGGTACTTCTCCAAATACATCATCCGTTGGCATCGATTGCTAGACACAGCCTTTATTAGGAGCATGGTTTACCGTGAAATGGATCCTATTCTTCCAACGCACTAGGACGATAGCATAACTATGTTCGATGACAACGTTTCACTGTACTACCTGTTTATTAAACGTCCGGACTAACCGAACAGAAGTAATAAATATTGATTCATAATTGGGCAAAATGACGTTGCTTGACAGGTTCCGTAGCATGATCGGACGGTGCATTATAAAAGGATTGTTCAAAGCGAGAGTAAATGTGTAAAATTCTGTTTCGAAGTTACTCTCCGATTTATTTACATGAACACACGCTATTCTGCTCAACGCTACGTACCGGAGAGGGCTGGTAAACAGAGTGTTTGCATTGATTTGTCTTTCGATGGAAACAAATAATGTCACGAAATGTCAGTTAGATGGAGTATGGCCCAATCGCTTTTTAAGAAAGCGTTAATATGGGTGCGAATGTAACGTGAGAAGAACGATCGTTCCACGCTTTTGATACCCGAAGAGGGAAAAGCTTGTGTCGGAAATATAGTCGACTGTGATGTGTGGTCAGTTTGAGCTGGTGAACTCTCAGCTTGGAATTATGGCTGATTTGCAACAGATCGCGACCCGCGTGATTGTGGTTAGTCAATATTTGGTACACCCTGATAAAGTCACCTGACATGTGCCGGTATTCATCTAACGATCTCGGTCGCCCTACATTGTGGAGTTTCGAGCGCAGAAACATCCTGTTTACGCCTAGGCCGCCAAGCCTGATTCCCGCACTTTTCTTGTAGCCTCACGTAGGTGTAAAATGGATTGCAAAAGGATTGTTGGCTCGAACTGCTCGGACTCCTGGCTGATGGGCTCTTCTCGCTGGCTTTTCGGTATTTTCCGAGCAGCGAAGGCCGTCATGCACAATATCTCCTAATTCACTTTCCTGCGTAGCATCTTGCGGCATTTGCTCCCCCAGGAGATACTCTTGAGTAGACTGATGACGGATGCTCAGAACTGTGCACTTCATCAAGTAAAACTGCAGCCGGTTTTCGGCGTACCATGTGTAACCACTGTCGAGACCTCTTTGTAATGCTACGATGATAGCCTACTATCTTAATTACGAGCCAGATCTTGACTCAGTCTGCACATAGTAGGAAGCTTGATCGTAGCTTCCTAGCTTGATCGTTGATGAATACTAAAACAAACGTGGTCCGAGTACCGGTCCTTGGGGTACATCTCACTGGAATTTCGATTTGTCAGATGTGGAGCTTCGAATTCTCCCATTCAGCAGAGTTTGAATGAGGAAGTTGCTTATCTCGCCTAAAACTGGGTCACCGCTTCCATAGCTACAAAGATTGTAAAGCAGTATGCGGTTGTTTAGGCGAAACGATGTTTGAGATAAGTCCAGGTGTACGACGTCAAATCCTTATCTGGCATCGGATAATTTCGACAAGCTTGTTCAGGCTTGTAACAACTTTGTGATTCATGATCGATTTCGGCGGTGATGGGAGTGAAAATTGGAACATAATGAGTAACTACTGAGATCTTGTTTCTTGGACCATTGGGATGCAGAAGTAACGCGTGTCATTCGGTATTTGATTTGATTGGGTGCGGCAACCTCCGAATATCAGCAGTCTTGGCGGACTGAAGACCAAAGATAAAGATGACGTCCTTGTACTGGTCCTTTGTGACTAAAACAAACTAAATGCGCCCGCATCCACGGCGCATATAAGTTGAAGTCGTCTTCTTCACGCCTGGCCAGCTGGAGACATTGGAACCGGGAGTTGAACAGGGAAGACTGTTCACTAACTATCTGCTAATACATCTGGAACGTCTCTGTAGGTGAGATGTCTCAGGGGTACCTCGTTGGATTAAATTTGGTGTACCTTTGATGCTCAAAGGGGTTCAGCATACGAAGTAAGAGCGGGATCTTCCACCAATCATCCTGGCTGGCCAGGGCACGGGTGAACAGCTTCATGAAATGCTTGTACTGCGAACAGTGTGTCACGTTAACTGCTGCTTGGTTGGCGGCATCCTGTTTCGGATTTGCCTGTCACTGTGGCCAGCCACAGGACGCCTGCGCCTACAGAGGGGCCATGAGTGGCTTGTGCTGCACTAACCACAGCTCCAACCACACACCCCATATCCTGTGTAAACCCGAAGGAATAAAGCCGGAAGAAATGTGGATAGGAACGACGTTGCATCAACGGAGACGGCCCACCCTTCTTCACAGGCAAAAGAAGCACGCTGTATTTGGGAATCAATCGCACAAAAGGCGGTGGCTGGACCGTGGTCCGCTCCACACTGAGTGCATGGAACCACTCTTCGAGTCTAGCACAGCCACAAGGACGGTGCACCCCGTCCCCTATAGCGACGACCAACTGTCTCCTGGAACCAGTATGGACGAGGTAGTGGATAATAGACAGGTAGGCACATTGTCAACATGCACATGAAGCGCAGCCACACCGGGAATGTCAAACAAAAGCAAGGCACTTGAAACGACAATATCAAATAAAATAAATCGAATAATGTATACATATACCATGATCTAACCCTTCACTAACTGCGGGTATAAAATAGATTGGTTACAAACAAATCTACGATAAGTTCAAGACTTCAGATAATATAATTTAAGAAAATGTTATAAGCGCGAAAATGTTATCGAAATGAACTACATTTGACTTAAGCCACACGAGCAAGTTAATTGAAGATATTTCAGGTAGAAATTAATATGAGATTAAAAGCACTAGGACAAAATTGAAAACCCACCACCTGAAATAAAGAGGCTCAGCATGCAAGCATGCGGTTAGTAAATCGAATGCAGCGTACCCACAAACGCTTCGCCGGTTCTGCCCATGTTCTCTGCAAGACCCGTCGTCGTTTCGGTAGTAGTCCCGAGTGGCCTCGTTCATGGCTCACTAAGTCTGCCTTACTCAGGCACTCGCGACCGCATGTGCTATAGCACCATGCGCCCGATGTTGATGGAGTACAACCCATCGGCGCTTACCGCTTCCGTACTTGCCGCTTCTTCTCTGCATGCACGAGGGCTTTCTCCAGCACCTCGGCAACTGCCTTCATGATCAAACCGCTCCATGCACGTGGATCAGCCGCTTTTGATTCCAATGACCTGCAATCAAGATGAGAAGGTGAGAGGCTCAAGTTGATCATGTCCCGGTAAGGAAGCTTCGGCTGCCCGCACGCCGCGTCGCATGCATAGGCCTCACATGACTGAGCCACCTCAAATGTCTCAGCAAAAGTATGCAATCCACTGCAATGGACCGCTTGGTTGCACATGGGCTTGTCGACAGGAGAGGAGTGACGCTCCGCGTTCACATGTGAGTTGAAATTAAAAGATAAATGCCTAGAAAAGCATGTTGGAGGAAGGCCAAGAATCGGGGGGTTGAAAACTGTGGGGGATAAAAGTGAAGTTGGAACGGGACGGTAAGAGTGAACAAGTGTAAGAGGGGGAATAATAAGACGGGAAAGCTTGAGTAGTAGCATCCAAACCACTATCCACCCTGCTCAATGCAGCAGATAGGGCACCGTTGTTTATCCTCTGCGGTGACCAGAGCATCAAGAAATTGTTTGAGGAAACATTCATTGTATTGCGTGGGCAGGATACTGTCTGGTTGCCCAGGCTTAGACAGGAGAATCATTAGGGTTCTCAACCAAAAACCTGACCGCAAGGCAGCGGGTTTGGCATTGAGCTACAAAGAGCCCGTTTTAAGGAATAAGGTGCCACCCTCATTCCAACCCCCAACATGGAGGACCAGGAGACTGAGTTTCTCTGGCCTCTAACCATTGACCAATCTGGTATGAGGGGCTCTGAAATTGCGAAAAAGCACCACCCAGCATAGCTCAATGAATCGCTGAGGCACACAAACCATCGCACCACGGTGAGGTCCAGCCTCACTGCGATGGCGGTACAGTTTCATTGCACTTTCATTTATGTATTGCGGCACAGTAGTTGAGGTGTTTCCCACCTCTAGCTGATGTGTATAATGATGAATGATGCAGTCCACTGCATATATTCCCCTTCGGCACAAATGCTTCTTGTCCGCAACTCTGTCGCACCAAAAATTGCGCCGAATCCATCGCAAGCACTTCTGATGGAACCGCTCGAGATATCGCACATCTCGCCGGTACATCGTCCACGTTTCGCTGTCGTATAGAAGAACGGACAGCACCCTGGATTTGCACACCATCAGCTTCGTGTCAACGGTAAGTTGATGAATGTTCCACACTCGGTACTCTACGTTCCAGAATGACGTTGCTGCCTTCGAAATGCGGATACGTAGCTCACTGTGTAGCTGCTAATTAGTCGACATCACAATCCCAAGGTGGCAGAAGCGGCAGGTGGTTTCCAATACTTCAGCATCAATGCCGATTTGCGACAGTCTTGAAGGTGGCACCTCCGGTGAAGGCTGAAAGAGACAGACAGTTTTGCTTGTGTTCATGGTGAGCCCAAATTTGGCCGCTGTCGAAGCCAGAACACTGTCATGTGAGGCAACTCATCCGCGCTGTGTGAAAACAACGCACAGTCGTCAGCAAACAGTAACATACGGATAGTTGTCTCACAGACTAGAGTTCTCTCACCGAAACGACGAACGTTCAACAATCCACCTTCATTACGGTGTTCCACACGAACACCGAAAGCACAAGCGGCATCAAAAGCACAAGACAACATTGCATGAAGAGAGATATTAAACAGGGCAGGAGATAAGACACAGCCTTACTTCACACCAGAGACAATTGCAAAGTCATCCGAGGTCTATCCACTCAGCTGCACCCTCGCTCGCATACCACTGTGTAGACATTCAATTAAACTTACAAAGTTACGCGGGCAACCAAACTTACCTAACACCAGCCACAATGCCTCGCGGTTCACCGTATCAAACGCCTTGGTGAAATCAACAAAAAGCGACTACAACGGCTGGTGTCGTTCTCTACACTTCTCCTGCAACTGACGAGCCGCAAACACCATATCTATAGTGCTGCGACCCGAACGGAATCCACATTGCTCTTCCGTCACGTTCGGTTCCACAGCCTGACTGACGAGGCGGTTGAGCAGGATTCGGGCAATCACCTTGCCAACACAACTCAGCAAGTTGACGCCATGATAATTCGTGCAACATTGCTTGCTACCTTTACCCTTGTACAGTGGTAGCACAAGGGCATCCTTCAGCTCAGGAGGCACCTCCTCCTCAATCCACACGCGTTGCACCAAGTGGTGCATGTGATGTGGCTGACAGCTGGGGGGAGAATGGAATTATAAATAAGACAATGCGAAGGCTGGTATCGCGCGATGGCACAATTTAATGTCTGCTGACTCGCAAACTAACAACATACATATGAATCATGTGACAGAAAATTCAAAGGTTTAAAACTGGTCTCAAAGGAAAATTACGTAGACGCAAGAATAACAGATCAACGAGCTTGACCTTGGGGGCATGAGCCCCAAGGAAGCTTTAGGGAGAGAGTTAATTGTTTCTGTACACAAAGGATAGGGCGAGGCCGGTTAAGTGCCACCGTCTTAGCAAACCTCAAAACTTTGGGGCTTTCATTTCCATAGATAACTATAAATGTTGACCCGAGGTCAACCTGATTTTCTGTTTCCAGTAGATGTCTGGCGAGATATGATCCCGGCAGCTTAGATAGCTTTTCTTCTTCGGCTGCTTGTTGTACCGATAGTTTAGCAATCCGTTTTGGGAAATGCTCTCCAATGCGCTTACTCAAGGATCGTCCTGTTGTGCCAGTGTAACTACCGCCGCAGTTCCAAACGAATTGTTAAATACTATGGGTTGTGGCGGAGATCGGTTGAGTAGGCTTCATTGGAGGCATGGACAACTTCCTGGTCTCCCAAATGGGGCAAAATTTGGCGACATTGAATGTCCGACGAATCGCTGTATGCAAAAGTCTTTCAAGTAGGGCTACCACAACATCAGCTTTGAAAGGTGGTTGGAGATAGACAGACATTTTGTGCAAAGTAAGTACCCTTGGTCTGTTTTCCTTCAGTTAACTGTGGCATCGAATAAAAATTTCCTTTTGATATCCGTTGCCCCGTAGCGTCTGCGTGATAAGTAGCAATTCCGATTCCGCAGTGTAGTCGATCAGGCGAGCAATCGAGTGGGCAAGTGAGTTCTTAAATTTACAGTTATTTGTACTTTACCTCAGACTTGGGAATGGAAGGTTTGTCTGCAGAGCCGGTGCGAGTTCTTGCTCTTGACGCGGCCGGGAGAACCAGGCACACAACAGTGCAGCGCAGTCATCAACGCGGATCCGCCGTGTTTCAATACTTCAGGCGGGATCTCGGCGACACCGGCACACTTGCTGTTTCGCAGCTGAGCAAGTGCTCTCTGCGTCTCATCCAGTGTCGGCGTATCCGCCAGATCCGCCTTCACGTCGTGCTGCTTCAGGCCATTCAATGTAGGCCAGTCGATCTCTGAACGGTAGTTCAAGTGAAAGTCAAACTGTTCTGACCACATCTGCATTAGGTTTGCAGTCTGTGTGTAAGTAGCGGCTGAGCTATCGTTGATCAGCGTCTTCAGCCGCTCCAATTTCGGTCCATACACCGCCTTCAAGGAACCAAAGTATTCGTTATGTTGGCGGCGTTCAGCGTAGCATTCTATCTGTTTCGCCTTCTCCGTCCACCATTCATTTTTAATGCAACGGAGCTCTCGGGTCAGTTGCCGTCGAAGTTTGCGAAACTGACTCTTCTTCCCCAAGTCAATGGGGTCTATGAGATGTGCAGCTAATGCTGCATTCTTCCCCGACACCAGTGCGCCAATCGTCGCATTTTTTTCATCAAACCAATCAGATTGCTTACATTTTGCGTGCCCGATGGTCTCCTGGGCAGCAGCTGTCACCTGGTAGTGAAATTAGTGCCACAGGTCGCCCAATGCGGTTTTGCGTCACACATCACATTCCTGCAGTCCTCGCCTTCGCCAGCTCAATGTGTTTCTCCACAGTCCCGAGGGAGAGAATGTTAAATTTACGCCTATTCCCGGCGGCTATGACTAATTCAGTTACCTTCAGTGACGGACTGCACTTTCCAAAGCTAATAAATTAATCACTGCAAGGTGTATTGCATTGGCTCCCTGGTGAGAAAAAGGTGCTTAAATCAAAAAACCAATGGATGGTACGAGCTAAATGGTTTCGGTGTCCACTATATTACACATATAAGCAGCTCTAAAAATGAGTTAAATATGTTCTGACTTATCTATTTAAAGACATACCAGCACACAGTCAGATGGGACATGGAATCACGGACGAAAATATTTGGGGGAATACCTGGCATGGAAGTAGGTGCCAGGAGATGGTTCCATGAATGGTCGCATTATTTCAGTTGAATGTTTCGATTTATCTAAATTTATTCTTTCTGAAATTCTTTCAAACTTTCTGAAAGAGGTACATGATTAATTAGCTTTGTCACCCAAAAATGGCTTAAAATCTGCTTCGGAATACCCAGTAAAATAACCTTGTCCATACGATCTCGCTGTAACTAATGCTAAGACCATGTTATGATTGTACATGTGTGGTCTGCGCTAAATATGGATGCAGCTTCGCATTTGATGAGAAAGCTACCTATTATTATTATTATTATTAATATTTAATGAAAGACTCACTTTTGTCCGCAAGGCATCCGGAGCTAATGCGCGCTGTGCAGAAAGTAACAGCTTTTGCTCAAGTTCGACGATGCCAAACTCATAATCAAATATCCTTTGACCAACCTTTTAATAAACTGGCGTCATGTACACGTTTATCACCGAGCGAAAAGCGCACGACACGGGAATAATGTAGTTTGTGTCTCTAACAAATTTGAAAACTACACAAATATGGCATAACTGCAACACCGTTACCCACAGTTTGGGAGATCTGTCTCTAACTGTAGCACTTTCCTAGTGGAACCAGATTCGATAATTCGTTTACTCGAACCAGTTACTAGTTGTGAGTAAGTCACGTGAATGGGTGGAAATTTAGCCGTAACATACGCTTTCAGCGACGCAGCATGATATAAATGCAATTCAAAAAGTGGATAAATAAAACTGTGCAACATCATTGTTATCACAAATGAGATAGATTGTTGCTAGTAGTACCATCTGAGTTGATTGCAAACATGTAAACCAAGTGTATCTAACCCCCTTTGGTTTATTTTAATTTTAATTTTTCATTTAAGCTATGCACTGCGTTCCATGCATCGAATGCTCGCCTGAAATTGGTCCATTCGCTCTCGGTAATCGTGGAAAAGAAGTTCTCTTGGCCATGACATCCAGCGGATACCAAAAGTCGATGTGGAGCTATATTTCCTTAATTGATACCTTGATCATGCCTGAAAGGCGCTGCGTTGTCAATGAGCGAAATAATTTTCGTTATGTCTGTGGACAGTTTACTACAAAATCGCTGCGTAGACCTATTTCTTTACTGCTAAAGTCTGCCTACTATCCATGCTGTGGGATGAAACTGTGAGATCAGGATAAGAACTTGGCGCCGCATATCGTCTGTGTGTCGTGCAATCTTCATCTGCCTCGGTGACTCAAGCCTAAAGGCAAGATACCCTTTGCAATCCCCGTGGTTTGGAGGGAGACGAAGGATAACACGACAGACTGCTACTTCTGCCTAACCAGGGTCATTGGAATCTGCAACCGAGACAAGGACGAATTGCATTAACCCGAGCTTCCATCAGCTATTCGACCTGTCCCTCATGACTGCAGCTTACCCATCCCAGCGCCTCCAGTGAACATGACACTGATGATGGGTAATGATTCCACATAGTAAACTTCCCATGATCCTGACATCCGTGTAAACTTTGAAGCTGATGTCAACCGATATGTTATTGAACCATCAGAGCTGACTGACTTAGTATGTGACCTGGGCTCGCTGAAAAACAAGGCTGAGTTGCTGACATCTAGGCTGCAGCAGTGGCATTTACTTGTTACAAACACTAAGGTTACTGTATACAGAAGGCGGATTGTTATCCTGTCCGGTTTTTATGACACGCCAGCAGTGCTTTTTTACTGTTCCGACGGGGATGGACTGATAAAGGAGCTTGGCGTTAGGCATCTCTGTGATGAATGGCGTTTGTTCATTGACTCGTCTAAGAGCAGTCTTTAGGCTATTTTGCTCCACAATGAAAATGTTTGCCCAATTGTGCCTCCGTTGCCTTCCACTAATAGGAAGGAGACTTAGAAAAGTATGTAACAGATACGCGCTGCACTGAACTATGATAACTACTGCGGGAACAACTGTTTTGAATTCAAAGGCATTCGACTCCTAATGAGCATGCAAGGAAGCATCACAAAGTATTGCTGTTTCTTGGACTTAGAGAACAGCAGAGCAACTCAACAGCACTGCACTACCGAAAAGTGGCGATAGAGGATGGAGTATGTAGCGAGGAAAATGAATGTATAGCATACACCTCTTGTGCAACCTGATCATATCTATCTACTATCTCTGAACATCAAGCTTCGTTTGATTAAAAATTTCGTCAAAGCCATCAAGCGAGACGGTTTTGTGTTCCAGGATCTGTAACAATGCTTCCGAAAACCAGTGATGCGAATCTCGAAGAAGAGATAATTACTAATCAAGATATTCGCCGGATAATGGCAGACAGCGCTTTCGAATGCCAGTTGACGAGATTTGATTTGAATCCGTGGCGATCATTCGATGCAGTGTGTACAGGCTTTTTGGACAGAACAAAGTCAAAGAAGTACAAATTCATCCCAAAATTCAATGCGGACTGTCGGCCTGTTGGTACTCCAACGTCGCCCAAGGTGCACTTTTTACATAATCACTTTGACTATTTCCTTGAGAAGTTGGGATCTGTTCGCCATGAGCGTGGTAAGCGCTTTCACCAAGACGTCTCAGTAATGGAGCAGCGCTACAGTGGCAGGTACACGTTTTCTGTCATGGGAGACTTATACTAGTTTCTGCAGCTTAAAGGCGCTGGATCACACAAGCGACGTTGTCGGCGAAGTTATCATTTTCCAGTGCAAGTTGCAGCCAGTAGTTATCGTAGAGTGCTGCTGTGATATGTAAAATATATTTGCCACATATTTACTACATTCCGTATATTTTTGATTTAGCACATATATATAGGTAATTTGTACAACGAAGCCTCGACATAACTACAATTAATCAGTAGCTTATAAACATTTAATCTGAGATGTTAGGTAACATCGGAATACATTTCTACAATCAGTGGACCGTATTCTTTAACATTTCTGTAGTTGAAGAAAACAATATGACCATAACATAATCCGGCTTGTTAATATTGAGACAACTATTTTTCTCTAGCAAAAGTCACACTAGGTACGAGATAGCTGATGAACGGTATGCTGTGTTCTGGCATATATGGATTAGTACTGTTCTCAAGTTGACGAAGTTGACACACATTCCGACTAAACACAATGAAGGGGCGACTTGCGTAGGCAAGTATGTGGATGCCAGTTTCTTGCAATAAGCAACATAATTGGCCCCAGGCATGTTAACAAAAGCCAGCATTAATACACCGCTACATCGCGACCAGTGTTTCAACAACCAGGAGACTGATATGTAGTCCTTGGCCGGAAGACCAGGAGAAATCATTTATGAGCAGTACTTCCAGTGTGGTAGAACACAGACAGCGACAAGGCGAAGTATCAAATCATGGGAGACTGAGGAAGCTTGCAGGTTTGAGACTGAAAATGAAAACAGCTATACTTTGCTGAATGTTTCTTTTACATGGTGTGATCACGATAAATCGTAGCTAAGCATGACACCTAAGTAGCTTACTGACGTGCAAGTGCGCAACCAGCTGCAAGGGATGAAGAGTTACGGGTGTAGAATCCGTATTTACCAAAGTCGCATTACTTCAGAAGGTTGATTATGCGTGCGCGTTAGCTGAAAACGGTAGCTGTTCGCCACCAATTCCGACGGAATTGCTAAGAGAATCTCTACTATTGTGCACGGGGAATGGGGATTTTCACTTCCGGAATACACCATACCGACAGATTGACGGCGTAGCAATGGGTAGCCCATTAGGTCCTGTGCTCGCTGATTTCTTCATGTTGATGGTAGAAAGAAACATTTCTACAGAAATAGCCCAGGTGCCATACTACAAAAGATATGTCGATGATATGTTGGCGTTCTGTTCGTCGGAGCAGTAGCTCACACATTTGGTAGAACGGCTCTACGGTGCCGATGCTAACTTACGGGGTACATGTAAAATAGAACAAAACAATTGTCTGCCATACCTGGACATACTCATAAGTCGCAGGGATGATGAATTCATTAAGATGTCCATTTACCGAAAATCAACTTGGTCCTGTCAGTATCTGCACTTCACCAGCTTCCCACCAGTGCAGTACAAACGGACACTAGTGAAGACTCTAGTTAGTTGTACCAGACGAATTTGTTCGGCCGACTGTCTGAACGATGAGTTAGTGTTAATTACAGCAACACTAATGGCGAATGGCTACCCTCGAAGATTTATCGAGAAAGACAACGAACTGCGAGGGTCAAAGGACTTGATGCACAAGGCAGCCAAGAAGAAAGTGTACATCGAGTTACCTTTCGAAGGAGATTTAGCCACGCTGAAGACAACCAATCGTATAATTTCGGCTACAAAAGGAAGTTACTGTGCTGCACAAGTTGTCGTCATCAACAGAATCCGAGATTTTCCCCTTACCTCTAACGTAGGAAGCTCAGCCTATCGGGGCCAACTCACACTGTGTATACCAATTTCGACTGCGAAAGCTGTTACATTGGCAGAGCTAATAGAACGCTGACTTCCCGAATAAGGGAGCGGGTACCAAGATGGGTTCGGCGTGAAGTTGCTTAGATTGCCTACCGTCGTCAGATCCCATGTTCGCGCAGACCGCTGACTTCCTCGATAGGAAAACACCTATTAGACTCAGGTCACCGGATGGAGCTGGGCTCAGCGTTTAAAGTTGTGTTACGTCACTCTAATCCCCGCTTTCTTCGGGTTGTTGAGATTGTCGTTATAAACCGCCTTAAGCCAGCATTGTGTGTTCAGAAACAATTCTTTGTTAGCCTAAAGCTGTCTTGGACGTAGGTGTGGACTTCCGTTGTTCGCTTTGCACCTTAAGCTTACCTGGTTGCACCCACCGTTAGCTATATAAATATGCATATCGGTCATTGTTAATGGTGCTGAGGAGACAATATGAAATACCCGCATCTAACAGCCTACGCGTCCTTTCTGTTCTTTCCACATTCAATACTACCTAAATTCACGCAATGAGCTGTTTATTGCTAGAAAATCTTCTGGATAATTATGTGGTATTTCCCCCACTAGAGCAATGGAAAATTGTGTTTTTGAATGCTTAATTTATATAAAACGGCAAGAGTTTGTCAGGAATTCAGCACATTCCTTGAGTATCAGTTGCTTTTCATGAGTGAAGTTGTTTCAGTAAGTTCTTTGCACTACAGCTGTCGGCAGGGGATAGTAATTCCGCATAAAATGTAGGCTGCGATATTGCTGATTCGAAGATCGGATTGTTGTGGCATTTGCAAAACCCATAGTTCACTTTCTCCACATCTACATCCGAGGTTGATATAAGTCAAGTAACCCCGCTTAGTACTTTAATATCCTCTGAAGTTTACGGCAGCTACTTTTTCCAAATATAGTCGGAACATACACGTTTTTGAGACGACGCCACTCCCCTTTATAGGACTAGAGAATGAATTTATTGACGTGTTGCTGTTTCTTTTAAAAGCTTTCGCCTTTGTCCACGTTGTGGAATCAGGTAGGAGAACAGAACCTATCTGCATGAATGAACAGAGTTGCGCATTAGCAGCAAATGCCAAAACAATGTTTTAATACGTGGATCCATCAGCGGCAACAGTTAAACTGAAGTTGGTGGATGATACCAAATATCGTAGACAATCAATATCCTACACCGATCACCGTCCCCATCTGTATTTGACGTTGTCTCATCGTGTAGCCAACTTAGTCTTACAACAGCTCACATGACACGCTTTAAGTGTTAAGTGATCAGAACTGCCTAACGACCTAATATTACAACCGGAGAAAAGCTTCATGTTGTAGATAAATACTAGTTCAAACTTCACATTAGATCTAGTGAGACAATTAAAGATGGGTTTTAGAACATGACTGGTTAGAAAAGCGGGTCAACTCGGTTAAATTCATCAGGAACTCGACTCCATGAATTTGAAACCTTCTATTGATGTTGAAGCGAAAACGACGCGGAGGGGTGCAGAGCGTGTATTGCCAGAAGAACGTACCACTGACAACTCACAAACCCGTACAGATTTGGACCGTGTCTCCTTCCTACGATGGAACGCAGATGAGAATTTGTGTGACGGGCCTTACCAGAAGCCTACGAGGTTTGGATTCGAGACAATCCCTCCATCATTCCATCCCGTATCTCCTCTTCGCTACATCGGATTCTGGCCGGCCATGAATCGTTCGAAAGCTCGCGATTTGCTCTTCCGTGGCTGCATCACTCGACCCGCGTACACACCTGTGGACTCCGCTAGCGACGTATTTGTCTGATTCATTGCGCTCTCGACAAATACCACCTCCATTGTTCTTGGTCCAGGCTCGTTACGAGAGGCCGCGCGTGATCCGCTGTCCGCTCGATCTGCAACGCTCGCGGAGCCTTGTCTCGTCTCATCCATTGCGCCTGTTGTTAATTCTCTACAAGCTCGTGTTTGTTGTCGTTCCGAATCACGAGTAGTCACTGGCTTCCGCCGCCCTACACCTGCCCCTTCTCGAAGTTGTTGTTCCCTCTCGTACCATGGTCGCAGCAGGGCGACCCTCACCCAACGCTTTGCTCCTCCGCTGTCGATTTGGAAGTTTGCTCCTTTCCCATCGAGTATGGTGTAGGGGCCTTTGTAGTGTTGCCTGAACTTGCTCACGCCTGAACCCTCATTATCCGGGCAATCGTTGTTCCGTACCTTGAATTCTTCACCAAACCTGAACCGCGTCCACTTGTGAACCTCATGCCTGGGGTCGTACTTCCTCCTATTGCGTTCTTGTCGGGCTTTGTATTTTTTCTATCAATAGCTTGCCTTCATGCGTGATGCACTGCCAGATGTTATCCTTCGCTCGATTTCGCTAAGCACGTATCAAGCGCAATCAGCGGTTCTCGGCCAAAATGTAATTCGAATGGCGAAACCTTGGTGGTCGACTGCATGCTGCTCCGGTACGCAAGCAGAACTTCAGACAATGCTTCCTCCTATGCCAAATTCATGCAGTTCATCCACGTCTTCATGGTTTGGTTGAACCGCTTTGTCATTCCGTTGGCTTGCTGGTGGTACGGTGAAGTGCGTCGCCACTGGATGCCTCACTTGTCCCAAATCGCACTAATTGCTTGCGACTCGAAACAGGGCCATTGGTCAGTGAGAACACATGGTGGTATTCCATACCTTGCTGGCATATTGAATTGGAATACCTGCGACACGGTCACGCCTGTCTGACGCTTAATTGGTATAGCTTCCGTCCAGCGAGTGAACTGGTCCGTCATCACTAGAAGGTATTTGTTTCCTGATCGACTCACTGGTAAGGGCCTAAAGACACAGAGTCCCCAACAATGTAGTGGCTCATTAAATTCCGTTGATCGCATAGGTGGTCTCGGTGTATCCATCTCGCGACTCATTTGGAAATTTGAGCATCCCCGCATGTATGCTGCGATGTCCTTCTTAATGGTAGGCCAAAACGCACTCCCTCGTGGCAATTCAAAGAATCTTTCAAATCCCATATGGGCACCATCATGACTTATTAGCATCACAAGCTTTCGCAAATTCCGTGTAACAAAAAGTAATTCCCTTCCGTCTGTCGCAACTACCACATTATGGTTTTCTACCCACAGTCTGTCCCAGATCCAAAGGAGTTCCTCAACGACACTTGATGTGGCCTCCGGCTTAGTGCCAGAATATAAATAAGAGAACAGTACCTTCACGAATTCAATTGTGCCTTGATCACCCAGCAGGTTCCTCTTCTCCACTGTGAGCGCGCGCATCAGTAAAGCCTTGTCTGGCAAGAGGTTGTCCAACGACGGGCGTGACAACATATCGGGTAGTATGTTCTGCATTCCGTCTCCATGCTTGATGCTAAACTTAAATCCTTGCAGTCGGGTTGCCCACGGTGCAAGGCGATCTTGTGGGTCTTCTGCTGTCGTCAACCGTGAAAGCGGCTTATGGTCAAAGACGACCCGGAATTCAGTCGCTAGGAGGTAAGTTCTCCTTTATCCAAAGCTCATACCATGGTCACACCTTCTTTCTTCGCTGTTGTATACTACTACTCTGCCACTGTCAGTACTCTGCTCGCATATTCCCCCACCCCGGCTGGTTGGGACAATACCGCACCGATTGTAATGTTGCTTACGTCGACTGCCATAGTGAATCTCTCATCCTGATTGGTTAGTCGTAGACATGTTGGGGCTTCTGATATGCATATTTTTAGGTGGTTAAATGCTTGATCCGTTTCGGCTGTCCACACGAACGGTTCGTCTTTGTGAAGCAGCCTTAACAACGGTTCTGATCGCCTCTGCTAAATAGGGCACAAACTTCGAGTCATAAACCACTACTCCCAGTAACGAACAGAGCTGACGCTTGTATTTAGGAACTGCAAGATTCTTGATCGTGTCGCGTTTTCCCGAAAGCGGATGAAATTGTCTATTGTTTCGAATGTGGCCCAGAGATACAATGGACTCCCGAACAGCCTGTGACATCTTGCGACTGAGTTTCAGACAAGCTTCTTCCAGTCTTTCTAATACTGCCGCAAGCCTGATACCATGTTCGAGCTCTGTCTCGGAGAAGACGTTGATGTCATCCCCGTATACCACAATGTCTTTTAGGTACTCCAAGACCATTAGCACTAGGCGCCTGAATATAGCCGGGGCGTTACATAATCCAAACGACATTGTTAGAAACTCGTACTGCTGGCCATTCACACTGAAAGCTGTCTTGTGGCGATCTTCCGCTGCGATGGACAGCTGCTAATATCCCGATCGGAGGTCTATCAAGGAAATCCGCTTGGCGCTGTGAGGACTGGAGCAAACCTCTTTCGCCTGAGGCTTTGGAAACGCATCGTTCACTGTCACTCTGTTCAGTTCTCTGAAATCAATGCAAAATCGATAGGTACCGCCGGCCTTTTTCGTCAGTAGCACGGGTGACGAATACGGACTATGTGTTCCCCTGATGATTCCTTTCGCTTCCATGTCTACTACCTGTTTTTCTATCTCAGTCAGCGTATGCTGCGGTATTCTGCTGAAGATCGGCTTGCATTGCATTCCAGGGATTAATGGTTTTCGATGTTCCACCCAGCTGCGGAATTCGTAATCACAATGTGTCCGTGAATAGGTGGGCATACTTACTCAATGCACTCCGTATTTCCGGGTGCTGACAGTCAGACATGACCTTGACGACACACTCGATCGGCTCTTTAAGTGTTCATCTCAATCGTCTCACTGCCTACGATTGCCAAATCGTTTTTCAGATCAATTTTGGCTCCTGGCCGTTTGAGAAAGTCGTTGCCGATGCTATTTTCCGTGGTCTCCTCTACGATGAACATAGTAAAGCTGCTGAGCGTTTCCCCTATCCTGATTCGCAACCGCAGTTTGCCCGTCACAGTCAAACGATGTCCACCGACGGTCTGCATCACGATCGAGGGCTTAGTTTCTGGAACTTCTTCGAACCTTTTCGTAAGCAACTATTCCGCTTCTGGCCGGCCATGAATCGTTCGAAAGCTCGCGATTTGCTCTTCCGTGGCTGCATCACTCGACCCGCATTCACACCTATGGGCTTCGATAGCGGAGTATTTGTCTGATTCATTGCGTTCTCGACAAATGTCACCTCCATTGTTCTTGGCCCAGACTCGTTACGAGCTGCCGCGCGTGATCCGCTGTCGACTCGATCCGCAAAGCTCGCGGAGCCTTGTCTCTTCTCATCCACTGCGCCCGTTATAAATCCCCTATAATCATGTGTTTGTTGTGGTTCCGATTCACTTGTAGTCATTGGCTTCCGCCCCCTTCTATATATCTGCGTCATTCAACTTCTAGTGAATCCAGGTCTGTTGTCGCTAATTTCTGCCAAGCTTCGACTATTCTCGGTAGTTAATGGCACGCGTTGCTTCATCCATTCTCTATCAAAGCGGAAGGAAGTTTGAGGTCAGAGAGATATGTCCATGGTATTCTGCTTTTAATTCCTAAGAGCAATCTTCTACCGAGCTCCGTGCTTTCTTGTACAATTATTGTGTTTCTCGTAAATTTTTTATCGTTTATCCTTAAGACGTGGCCGCTATAAAATGCACAGGCTGCGAGCGCGGAAAAGCATAGCGATTTCAAGCTATGAATCGTATAGTTCGACATGATAACCTTCGTAGACAAATAAGGCTAAGCCTATGAATGGTATTTTGAATAAAGCCAAAATTTGTGTGACATTTTCTACAAAAACGAATCGTATGGCAAGGTAAGTTTGCTGGTCCCACCTTGTTGGTTAGCTCATGATTCAGCATGAAAGCATGTTTCTAGACCGCTACTTTGGCCCAAAACAGTTTTAGCAGTAACCCAGCTTGCGATATCAAATTACCAACGGATGCAGTTTGATTTTAATTTGGTCTGATTGAGTAGTCTCTGTTACTTAGCTATTTAAAGCGACTACGATGGACGTTAATGGTCAAGGAATCGAATGAACTTAATATTGGATTCGGTAGTAAGAACAATACCAGCCGAGGCGTCTAGCAAAACGTTTGGTATTCCTCCACGTAGTTATGTATGCACTACGCTCTCGGTTGCACAGGATGAAGCAGTCGCGTTTGTTGACTTAAGCAAATTGGGTATTATTCACAGTCGAGGGTTGTTGACGCTTTTGGTGAGACAAATTTACCAAGTATACGTTGAGTGTTTCTCCCCTTTAAACATATTATTATGTTGAAAAAACTGCCAGGATTACTTTAGACCGAAGTGTACCAGTTTGGTTACATTCTTATGCTAAGATTTGACGATAGAACTCTCCTACCATTCCGTTAACTGCAAGGTTCTTCGTGTGTGATGCACAACCTAGTGCTATATGTTACCCAATATAAGCCGGCGAAGTTTGGATATTTTCTTGTTCCTGTAGGGTGGGGTCGGCTTATATGAAGGTCATACGCCAGTTGAAAATATGCACATACAAAATCCACCAAGAAACCCACTCCATTGCTCTGCTTTTATATCCCACTAGCACCACCCGCTAGTGGCGGACGGTATTTCAGGTAGGAGTTTTATGTGCCAATTGTGTGGAAAATTCTCGCTGACGTTTGCGACGGATGGCAGTAGCGAATCCAATGCCCTTAAACTTTACGATACGTCAGGCGGTTCAGTGCCTTAAAAGTAGAACGTGGTCCCACGCTGCTGACCATGAACTTCACTCTCGCCAATGCTCCAATGTAGATCATTTGCACGAGGTCCCGACTATGCGAAGCGGCCTGTCTGATACCATTTCATTTTACCATATATTATCGACTGTCTTACCTGTTTCATTTGACACGACGTCTGGTCAATACAAATCCGGTGCGGTAAAACTCTGTCATGGCGGCCCTCAGATCCATTAACCGCGATTATAACATTACGGTCACCACAGCTGACCAATAGTAGAGCAAAATCCACTTGAACTCACTTAAGTGAGAGCAAGTAGGGATGGATCGAAATCGTGGAGAAACAATTTCGTTTCTCTTTTGCTGATTTGTATCGGTCAGATAATACATGGACGTACGACTTTTGGATACATCTCAAGCTGTAAACCCATACTGTCGGCTTATATTCGATAATATACAGTAGTTTTGACATTTTGCATAAGAATCCGTCAGAGTGTGATGTCCGGTTGATACTGACTATAGTGTGACAACCATACTGAACTATTCAGCATTGCAGCGAAGCGCGTGCGATTGTCTCAGATGAGCATTCGGCCACAGTAAACGCTTTTGGCCAACGTGCAAATATGTCAATACATATGAGGAGGTACCGTAATCTTTGCACGGTGGCAAAGAGCAGACCAAGCTGACGTGGACTTTTTTGAAACGAGAGTCAGTAGTGAGAATGACGCCAACTGGGCTTGCCATGTGTCTACAAACAATGGCAGGTTGACATACCAAGCTTATGTAAGCCAAAGTATGGACATAGCGTTGGACGTCAGACCATACGAACCGTTCTGTTACGACCTCTTGGAAGCACGCACGCCATGATTATACAGATATTTTATGTGCTTTGAAAACTATCCAGCACATCCCTGGAGTAACAACTATATGAAGGAAAGTTATCCACGAAGAATGGTCCACTCAGGTGAAGTAAGTAAAACTACATTTCTTTTATTGACATATTACGCCGAAACATACCTAAATATCGGGATGAGATTGTTGAGCTGTAGCCATGCAGGCTAGATGGAGTTTGACTCCGTGTGTAGAGCTGACCTACCACATGGCTGTATTAGCATCAAAGAAAGGATCAGAAGCACTTGCGTCATATCGTAATTTGGTCGGTAATTCGGAAGCGTTTCTATGTGATTGCTTTCGTGAGAAGAAAATTTCCATGCCTTGCTTTTGATTGTATATTTAAGTGGCGGGTAGTTTTTGGAAGTCTCAGCTTACCTACCTTTGAGATAGTGACGAAAGTGTCGGAGACCTAAATAAATCGTAAGTAGTTTCATACGAAGGCGCTCTAACACAATTCAGTCGGCTGTTGACTTTTGATTAGAAAATGTGAATTATCTGTTACTGTTGAGGAAGCTTATGTTCTATGGTATTAGAAATTCGCTTCTAGATTGGTTGTGTTCTTACCTCGATAGTAAAAATCAAGTAGACAAAATCGCTGATTACACATCTGAAGCCACCACAATCTCTAGTGGAGTGATCCAATCCAGCGTGCTAGGCCCGCTTTTATTCTTAATCTGTTTCAACCATCTCCTTGATGAAATCTCGTACGCGAAACCATTCCGTTTGGCTGATGATGTGAAAATTGTGTATTGTTCAGCTCTTAGGCAATCTAGTCCTAATTTTGTCTGTATTCAATCTGCCTTATGCGCACTGGAGTACTGGAGTAACTCCTGGAAGTTGCACTTTGCCACTGACAAAAGTAATCTATTGTACCACGGTTGTGGCCCTTCTCTGAACATCTTTACATTTAATAATACCCCTATTCCTGTACTTGCAGCAGTTCGAGAATTTGGTCTAAGAGATTTTTCTCGTTTATTTTTTTAGAGCATGTTATATTCTTTCAAGCTTCTGCCAGCAAAGTGATCGCCTACATAAGTCGAACTCATATTTTGAGGGATTCCAGGCTTCAAGCCATTAATATATGTGTTAGACCGAAGCTTGGGTACTGTACGTTAGCGCATAGTAATCTGAGGAAAGTGGATATCATAGCAGTAGAAAACATTCAACGATCATTCACAAAGAGCTTTTTGAACATGCCTAATATTATGATATACCGTGAGCGTTGCGAGGCGCTAAATCTGGAGACGCTATGGCTACGCAGACTCAAAGTTAATCTGTGCCTTCTATACCGTTTACTATACGGGTTAAACTTCACTGCTTAGCCACAACTCGAGTTTCAGACTCGTAGGCGCTTTGAACCAAGAAACAGCGAGCACACCGTGAAAATAACAAAGTCTCGCGCAAAGCTCCGCTCAACTTTTTATCCGTAAAATATGCGCTAATATTGGACCAACTTCCATCGAGTGTTAGAAACTGCACTACCTATCCACAATTCAGACGCATAATTAATATTTATCTGACTTGAAAATATCTGGTCAGCACTAAGCCAAAAGCTGACTCTAGATGATTTATATGAGAAAGGTCCTGCATACACTTGAAAGTCGCCATATTCCCTAATTGTCTCAATATTATACTTTTACCTACATATAGATGAATTCTTGGGTATGTATTTCTAGAGGATCTTACTCCTATCACTCCGTCTAACCAATTCTGTTTTCTCCTTTGACGCACTGGTTCCTATCTGCACTACGCATTTCAAGCTGATGTCTCAGTACCGCCGTCTTCACTCGCGAAGCTTTTCCATCAAACTGTGAACAATGAACAATGAATTTATACGGGTTAAGTAGAGTTGCTTTACAAGTCCCGTTGGATAGTTGGTACGGATATCGACATAACAATAATGATAATAAGGATAGTAACATAGTTGATATTTTAAATATGAAAATAAGGACTTGTCGTTTGCTTCGCTGCAGTCCTGGGATCCTCTTAGATTCACAACACCCACAGTTAACAACAAATAATTCCAGGGTAAACTCCAGGGGTAGGATGGAGACATAGTGTTAAGTAACAAAGTGTAAGTGGATGAGTGCATCGTCCAACTGTCTTTTAAATGCTGTTAGTGTCGGTGCAGAGACGACCGATTCTGGGGGAGCATTCCACGGGTGACAGACACGGATGGAAAAGAAATTTCTGCGGCACTGCAGACGACTGTATTGTTCTGCGAGATTTACTGAGTGGCCCCTCAGGTTTGTATTGCAGCTGAGTTGCAGTAAAGGGCGCCACACATGATGTGGGTCTCGCAGAATCAAGTATGCCATAATCAGGTCTCCTCGTTGTTTGCGATAGCTTCCACTGAACAATCCCAGTCGTTGCAGCATCTCTTGGTAGGATAGGTTGCGCATTCCAATTACGTTCTTAGATGCCCGGCGTTATGGCTGCTCCAGCGCATTAAGGTCGTGTTTCAGCCATGGGTGCCAGGCTTGAATTGCATATTCGACATGGGGACGAACATACACACTGAGCATTTGTCAAAATATGAAGCTGTGGTTGGCCTATCGACAAGCGTATGTATTCATTATTATGTTTTTTAATTCCTCATACTTTACCTTGTTCTTTGTTTCATTGTTGGTCATGACTGAGCTGATCTTTTGTGGTGACGGGTTTCAGGTTCCAAAATAAAAAGTGTACCCATGCAAATCATATTACTACTGACCCGGTGGCTTAAAACAGAACGGGCTGAGGCTAAATCGTTTATAATGTATGCATAAAACAGCCCTAATAAAAGACATTTGTTACCTAGTTCTGGTGGCCTATTTATTATGTTGCCACACAGGCACATAGCCAATCGGAGCACGGAAGTGCGGGTGAAACCCATCGTGGAAATACCCTGCATGGAAGCAAGTTCCCCTTGGGATAGTCCCATGGATGACGGTATTAGTTTACTTGAACTTGCCGTGAAATCTACATTTATTAACGTTCTCAGTTTCTTAATCTTTCTATTATTGTCTAACTGCTAATCACTTCAAAAACCCATATGGGAACCAATGAACAAAACACGTAAAATTGACTATATTATGCGATCACATTGTACATGTTGATAAGACCACTCAATTGGTCTGTGCCTCGCACTGTCGACGAAGAAAAATTACTTATTTATTTAGTCGATAAGCTGTTGAATATTTGCAACGACGTCGGTGTCTGATGCGTCAGTCATCAGAGATAGTGAAGTTGTTAGTTCTGTGTGAGCGAGAGGCGATGAGTTAAATATAGCGGCGCTATATCACATCTAGTTACTTATTTACGGTGGTCGTTGTTGTCCCCCCGTAGCTCAGTGGTCTCAACCACGAACTAGCGACAGCCGAGTTGCAGGTTCGATCCCTACCAGGGTCCGATGGAATACGCACTGCTGATGATTCCCGAAAGGATGGAAAGCGCGTACAGTGCTCTTCCGGGTGTGTGAGACGGCTGTCTGAGTGAGTCTAGATGTGATGAATTTTTACCTATACCATTCAACTCTCCCTACTACTCTTCTGTAAATATAGCTTTGTTACCCTCTTTATTCCCAGTTAAGCGCTGTTTGAATAATGAAAAATACAAGGCTTACCGCAGTGCAAATCGGCCGTTAGTCATAAATTGCTCTCGCAGTTATGAATGACGCATCCATAAAGGTCGACTAGGCCAAATAATTCTTGAAGCGGCTTTAATGAAATAAACGCAGAGTAGATTTTCCCTGCCCGAATTGGGTTTGAAGGAGGTTTAGTACCTGTGGCAGATATCTTGTGGCCAAGAAACTCGAGGGTGCTTTGGTCAGGTTTCATGTTTGTTGAGATTAACGGTATTCCTACTACGCGTCAGTCGTCGGAAAATAGTGTCAGTTGGACAAAGAGGTAGAAACGTTACAAAAAGTTTGATGGTGCTTACCTAGTGAAAATAATGAGAAAGGCCCACAATACTGCATTTAATATCATGAACATATTACTAAAAATAATAGGGAGCTTAATTAAGGATGGACGTCACTCTGATGCAAAGGAAGAAACCAAATTGTGTGATCACTACTGCTTTTGGTACTTCGCTTGGCGCCACAGTTGCACGCCGAGTCCATTCTGGAAACGAATAACATATCGGGCAGAGATGAGCGTTACCCATGCATGTGAGGTGTAAGGTATTCATTTAGGATGGCAAATATGTTAATTGCGTTGCATTCAATACACCGACACATACCGCTGGATTTGCTCGGTACTATTAGCGATTGTGAGTAGCAAACAATTGTGGACTAGTGGATATTCTGAAGTCAAAGCGTTTGCTGGGGCTAGGCTTCGAGCGCATCCCAAAATGGGCCAAACATTAATGATATATGTCGCCTGACCTATGATGTCACGGGAGATAAGTCGTTCTGAATACGAACGAAGTTAGGATGTGGTTAAAAACCCAACTATAGATGGTTGTAAGAATTAAGGCCGAAAATGAATACAAGAGATTACGGCCACGTACGCGCTAGTTCACACAATACCGAGATGGGTCGAACAGTCGAACAATTTCTGTCCTTTTGCATCAATTAAAAAGCCAGCATTCTGTAGTATGTCAGCTTCTGCGAAAGCAAAACTTTTATGCTACCATGCAACCCCAACAAGGGTTAGATCAGAAACCGGTTTTGAGCACCAACGCGTTTTCTATAACAGTTGTTGCTCATGGTATTTTTAACGGATCACGAGCAATGCTGCTCTTCAGCAAAGAAACTATTCTCATTTCATTCACATGAATCAAGAGCAGAAATCAGTTAGGGTTAAGAACTCCTTTCGGTAAACACTCGTCATACCCAAGCGTTTACTTAAAGCTGATTGTGTGGGGTAAGCATCAGATCGGGCTGGGTTTAAGTGGGAAGCATTTTGGTGTTACCCATCCCAACACTGACACTCCACGACTATGGTTTTGTCCTGGTTTGGACTCATCACGTGGAGATAGCCTGAGCAGGGGAGGAAAATCAGCATCTAGTGGTTCACGAGCGATGCTTGGTACAAAGGAAATGTATTCAAAGCTGGACTTGGAGAATCCGCTGTGTGGTTGGGTTGCAACGATCAACCTCTATTGTGACCTCGGTTCAGTTGAGGTGGACCACGGTCATTCCGATCACAAGGACCGAATGTAAAAGGGAAACATTTTTGGGTTGCTCATCCTAACGCATACAGTCATTTGTATCGGAATGACCGAGGTTCATCTCAAGCGAATCGGGTTGGGAAGATTTCTAAATGTTTGTGCAGTCAAAATGAATGACTAAAGACAGCAACTGACTGCAAGAAATGTGCACCGATGGAACACTAATACTCCAGCGGCAACAGTCTAAAGTAAATAGGTAAGACCACAGATAAGTAAGTAACAATGTCACTCGTTCACGGTAGTAGCAGCAACCGTATAAAACCTTTTGTATACATAGAATTCCGGCTTCAGATGGTGGATGTAAATAGCCTTGGCAATAGAGAAGTGCTGTTTTCGGAATCCTTGCGGGGAGAGTTCAGGTAGTGAGTAGATGACTTTAAAGTCATTCGCAGATGCAGTATGGCTACTTTCGAGGAGGTGCGACAAGACTGAACTGTGTGTGGACCTCATTTCGCCTTTGTAAAACCACGCCGGGATGTGCTCGCGTATCCGCTGGGATGGGCGTCTTGTAGTGTAATCCACCTATCGTGCACCACAGGAGCCCGAGTACTGATAAACCAGAATTGAACGGGTCAACGAGGACAAGCTAGCTTCCAAGGGTTTTGCTTGTTGTGGAAATCAGTTCTCAAGCGGACTGCGAAATAAGTTCCCTCAACAGCAGCTTTCAGGCGTCGAACTGAAATATCAGTTGAAGTATCACCCTTAAACGGCAAATGTATGAAGAGCCCTTTCTTGGGAGCAAAGCTCCTAGGGGGCTTTCGCTTTCGTTCTTTCAGATGCTTCATTGTAAACTTATCGGAGTAATCATTTTCCCTAAGGACGTTGCTAATTCACTCTAGGTCTTTGTAGACGGTATCCGGAGTACAAGTACTGCGTACCTTGAAGGTAAGAGATCGGATTAAACTCCTCTTGTGCTGTAAAGACACTGCAATGTAAAAGTTATTGTATAGCCCAGTCCACGTATGCTTTCGGTATACCTTTCTGCTAAATGAGCCGTCCGAGTTGCGGATGACTTCTGCATCCACGAAATAATCGGTTGCCGTTTTCTTGCTCGCAGGTGAAGCGTACATTCTCATGTGTGTCATTAAAGGCTCACAGCAACTGTTCGGCATGCTTTTCGGATTCGCAAAACACAAAGGTGTCATCGACATACCGTACGTACATTTCAGTTCCACAGATGTGCATCCTGATTTCTGGTCTTTATTCCTGTGTATTTGTCTAACCTTAATCTGCCAGATGATTTTGACACCATCTCACTTGGTCAAGGTGGCGTAAGGTATATTTGGTTCCTGTGCCTACTAGGAGGTCAGTACGTAATCTTGCGGCGCCGGTTCGAATGCACGTAGGAATAGGCGTCCTTGCCGTATACTCAGCCCGCTTGCCACTGGGAGTGGTCGCACGGTTGCGAAGTGCCTTTACGGCGTGCGGCTGATATATCATTATTATTATTAGGAGGTCAGTACTGAATGTAAACTCCATAACACTGGTGAAGCGACTATGTTGTGGGCCGGTCACATTCCACGTTACCACGCCTTGGTAGAGGAGTTTAGCTGAATTTTTGCTAAAGCTGCCTAGATAAAATTATTTGCGAGCTGCTTTGCCAACAAGTCGATTGACTAACAGTATTTGTGTTTTTGTAAGCAGTCAACAATCGAGGTGGCATGTAAGCTGCTAAGAAGACAATTGATTATTTGTAAGGGGATTTCTTAGGATTTTTGTAGACTTGTCGCAGTTAGACACAGACAGACAGCCACCACACATTCAGGAAAGCGCTGGACAGCCGTTTCGTCATATTGGGACTCGTCCGTAGCGCACACCCACCGAACCCCGCCAGAATCGAACCCACGACCTTAGACTTGCGAAACAACGACATATATCAATGAGCATTGGGCGACGGCAGCGTACCGCCAAAACTGATAACTAACTGCGATATAGCGCGGCTCATCCTCCACTGTCTTGCATGTTATGATGTGTAGGGGACAGGGCTGGCCCCCAAAACAACGACTTCGGTTGCAAGCCGCCACCAAGCGAGGTGGCAAGTATGCTGCTAAGGCAACTACTGATTATTTGTAAGTGGTTGGAGGATTTATTAGGCTTTTGTGCAGATTCTTCGCAGTTACACCCAAACATACATCCATCTCACATCCAGGAAAGCGCTAGAAGGCCGTTCCGTCCAATTGGGACTCGTCAGTAGCGCGCACCCACCGAACCCCGCCAGAATCGAACCCACGACCTTACTCTTGCGAATCAGCGACTTATGTCACTGAGCCATGGGCGAAGGCAGCGGACCGCCAAAACTGATAACTAACTGCGATATAGCGCGGCTCATCCTCCACAGTCTTGTATGTTATGTATGTGCAGAGGAGAGGGCTGGCCCCTAGAGTAACGACTTCCTTTTCAAGCCTGCCTGTGTCTGACTGCGTCGAACCTACACAAATCCTAATAAATCCCCTACCACTTAGAAATATTCAGTAGTCGCCTTCGCAGCTTACATGTCACCACGATTGGTGGCTTTGACACCGCACCGTAAGAGCTCGTCTGGTATTTGATGGAGAATCAGGTGACCAGCTCAGAACTCTCCACGCTTTGCGAGGCTGCCGCTGCTTGTCCGCGAGTGCTTATTCATCTCTCCTACAAAGCAAACGAGACTTATTCGCAGTTACCTCCACAAGGAAGGGATTCCCCGATGCTCAACCTTGGGATGCGCCTGATAGCGTACAGCTCCGCCACGGGAGATCCACACTGTAGCAATATCCTAATAAAGCAAGAAAGGGGAAGTGCTATTGGAACATTGGGAGACCCTGCCAAATGGGGTCAGTAAGAGTGCGCTGTTTCCTATCAAGCGTTTTCCTTGCTTCCACTTTATCCGTCGGTCATTTTAGACTCATACGAATCCGATTAACTTCTCGTATTCAGTGGTTATCCTTTTACGGATTTATTCGATTCTCATAATGATTCCTGCAACCCACGTTTATTTGCTACTTCCTGTGATCAGGTTTACGTGTAGAACCTGATTGCATTTCGACAACCGTCATTACTGTGAAATTGCGTTCGAAAAACTTTTGTCCGCGCTATATGTTTATTCAAACCATAATTCGACAGGACTAGTTCTAAAGGCGCCATGACCCAATTTGATTACATTCGTTCATCAGTAACACTCAGTCATTGAAATTCACCTAGCACAGAGCACTGATAAAGCCAAACCTAACGTGGACCTTAGATAATAAGTAAAGAATCTAAACCCCACGTATATGTGTAGTATATTTGTGACAATTTGTTTATGATAAACGAGGTCAACTGCGCGACTGTGACAACGAAATTAGGATCACTCACCATCCATCTCACTTGACCGGAGAGGTGCAGTTTTCAGCTGCCACAACAGCCATTCTTTGAAGTGTTCCCATTTAGAGGTAAATACAGGGAATAGGAATGTACCCGCGTGGTCAGGACTGTTTTGGCCTGCTCAAGCTGTGCCTTTTTATTCCACGCAAATTGTGGTGGCGAATGTCAGATGGAATTAAATAAGCTGAACAATATGACCGATGCGTTTTGATTTGGTCGGGCATTCTAAGCTATTCCTATCGTCCATTTTAGAATCTTGCTCATAAAAATATGCGAATAGCTAATGGAAACAATTGAGCAGATGGTGAGTCGCAATACTTCACCTCTGCCAAAGAAGAACATTGATCCGGTTCCTCATCGCCATCGTACCTAAGTCAACGAGTAAACGCAGCCTTGCTAACTCTCCCACAGTGTCTGCACCACATCCGCTGACACACCATAACCACTTAATCGTGCACGACCAATACAATGTGACTGCTATTATCCCATTCATGAAATCTGCACCTAGAGATTCAGTCAAGATACCGGCAGCTCATTATCGCAGTCAAGCCAGTGCAGATAAAAAAAGGGCAATGTACGTATTGTTCGCCTCGATAAGCATACCTGGTGCGGCTCAATCAAGTATATCTTTTGTTTCGAGCACAAGCAGTGCAACGCAGCTTTCAGTGTAAAGTTTAGCGGCGCTTTCTAAACAGCTAAAATCACTAGCACAACTCTCAAACCGACAGTCTCGTGACTGGATTTCCGTGCGTTAGCTGACTTGTACAGTAACGTAGCCGAGTCCAAAACTTGTTCAATAAAGGGCACGTTGCTAGATGCTCGTAACCAATAGAAATGAATCTGTAATGCGCAACGCATCACCTAATCTCAGTACACGTTAGTGAAACTCTAATTCTTCGAGTAACATCAAACTCAGCAGATGATACAGAGGATGTACTTCTGTCTCCAGTTCATCCTAGCAACTCAACCAACGATGTGCGCATATTGGTAGATCCTCCTTGAAAATAACACCCAAAGGAAGCGGATAACCAAGGTGACCCTACTAATAGCGATAGCAAGCAAACGATATTTAAGCATGGTATTCCCGATCTTCTTGGCTCTTCTGATCTCGAGGCGCAAACAAAGGACCAAATTTAGTTTTATTTACACCGAGAAGCATTATAAATAAATATATAAATAAACCAAGATTTCTTTGTGACATTTCGAGCCCAGCCAGTGTGGGTATGATCCGGAATAACAGAGATATGTATAGCAAAGCGCGCATCCGTTAATAGAGGAACAGTTTTTTGAGCACCGTCAAATGTGAGAGTAATCGAGGCCAAATGAATTTGGTCGGAGTTTCTTCTGGTGAAATGGGGAACCTGTGTGGAAAACTTTGTCAACTTGTTCGTCGATGGATCCATTACATGCCGATATAAAAGTATTCAATATATTAGTGCAAACCATTGGTTGAAGTTGCGATGTACGTAACTTGTTGGCACAAATGAGGTAATATCACTCAGTGTTTGGGAGAAGCGATATAAGTCAAGACCTGATTCCAACTTGGACTTGGTGTTGGAATGAACAACACAAAAATATTTCAAGTTTCGATTCTTTACAGTGAAAATATTTACGGGAAGCACCACAAGAATTCCATCACTGACGGTCCCGCAAATGTGCTGTGGCCGATACAAGCAAAAGTAATGCGTTCTGACTTCATATGCTTCCTACGGACGATGGTTCCCAAGAGCGTCTACTATTTTTCGTATGAGACTCGCAGTCGCCAAGTGCGCCTAAGGTCATTCCGGTAAAATTCCGATTGTTGGCCCACCCGATAAATAGGGACCAGGGGCTTTGTTAGCTGTTCGGAGGCACCATTTTTGTTCGCAGTCCACCGAGCAAAGTTGGACACGATTGCGGAAAAGATGTAACGTTTAACATTTAATCCACTTAGAATTAGGGTCCAGGAAGGCTATGCTAATGTACGGCATTCGTAAGAAGGTATAAACGTTTGATGAGGTGGTCGTTCCATATATATCACGGAAATGGAGGATGAAAGCGAATATGTGATTTTCTCAAGGAGACCAATTCCAATGATGAGCAACACTATGGCATCCAGGAAAACAAGAATGCATTAAGCACCTAACAACACTAGCTGCAGTCCAAGAATTTGGAAACTTGTATTACACTCCGAGGGAATTACACAAGTCCTATTGGGCAACCGTTTGAATTTCCGTGCTCGGTTGCCAATCGAGACTCGGCTTGTGGTAACAGGCGTACGGCCATGATTTGTTAGCAGTCTAGTGGGATTTGTAGCCTCAGAAATGCTTGGTCTCCACAGTGCCGCAGAGAGACCTTAAAATACAAAACAAATGGCACACAACAGGAGAGAGCGACCGCGAGTGACCATCTTGATCTGAAAAGCTCTGCGATACCATGCAGCTTGTCTAAAATTTATAAACCGACGACCAGCCATAAAAGGTGTAAAGGCCGTTAACCTAACGATTGGCTTAGGAAAAAAATGCAAAAATGACATTCATCCACACGCTTCTAACATCCATAGCGCTAGAAGGTCTATAAACTAAAGCCTAAGACTTCCTTAGTAAGTTGGTCGAAAGTAAGGAAAGCCTCGCAACACAAACGCATTACCTCGTTTTGATTACATAGACTTCGTTGAAAGTTGAGATTGTTTCAATTGGAAAAATATCCCAGGCGTGGACATCAGAACGACAAGTTAGCGAACAAGCTCGTTTTCGGTGGCTCTCATCAGGCTAAAACACCACAACTGATAGGGATAAGATTAACATAAAACAGCAGATAATGGTATGGTTCAAATTTCAAGGTCATTGGAAAACAGATCAGAAGTGATCGATGAACTATCGCCGGCATGTCCCTCAACGAGTCGTTGTGATAGAGGGCCAGGGCAAACACAGAATCTGAACGAATCGTTTTTGAGCACATAAATCTGGGTACTGTTGGCGGATAGTAATTGCCTCAGCTGCTGCTAGTAAGCGAAATTTTACCGCGCGTGAAAGACGTCCAGGTACACGGTAAATGGGTTGGAAAGATTGGCGGGTGTCGATTTGGTGATTAGAATCAACCAAGTGTGCCAACACGGCGCTCATCACAGTTTTTCTCTCAACCATTGCGTAGGTTAGCTGGACAATGCTAGCGTATTCTCTCAGACAGCCTCCTTGTAGTTCTTCCGATGTATCTTGCTCGACATGAACAAGAGAAGGAATATACACAATAAGAAGTACATGACCAAGGAAGTCTGTCTTTGAGTTGGGGCCTCACGATTGGTGTTGAAGTAAAACTTAGCCGCAAGCTCACTGCGTAGTACGTATGGCTCATAGCGTCGGATAACCTCCTTGCTGTTGCCTGCGCTATACCGTCCCCCTTGAATGACAACGACAAATAAACCGGTTTCATTTCTACCGAAGCTGGTTTAGCTCTCGTTTCTCTGCATTCCATATATTTCCGAACAAATTTTTCTGGACAGCCGTTTCTCTCGAAGACGCCACTTAAGAAACGGAGCTCGTCCGCAAGTGTGTCCTCACTACAAATCCTTCTGGCCCTTTCGGTTAGACATCTAATCAAGTTGCGTTTCTGATTTTTTGGGACAAAACTGGCAAAATATACATATTGTCCGTTCCACATTGCTTTTCTATGTACCCTCCGTTGGACTGATCCATCTGGTCTCCTACTAAGATGAACGTCTAGGAAGGACATCGTGTCATTGCCTTCAGTTTCTAGAATGAACTTGGCATTTGGGTGCGCTGAGTTAAAATAGGATAAAATTGTCTCTGGGCAACAATGTCTGTCTGTCACGCAAAATATATCATCCACCTATCGTCCGTAGTATGGTCGGCTAGTAATAACTCCGCTCAGATAAGTATTCTCTAATTTGCTCATGAACACATCAGCCAGTAGTGGTCCAAGCGGTGAGCCCATTGCTACTCCAACTTTTTGTCTGTATATAGCCCCGTTAAACTGAAATTGTATGTTACTAGTACACAGCAGGAGTAGCTGCTTCAATCGATCACATGAAAGACCGATACCCAGTTGATGGTCTCGAACGGTGTCACATCACAACGACTCGTTGAGGGACATGCCGGCGATAGTTCATCGATCACTTCTGATCTGTTTTCCAATGACCTTGAAATTTGAACCATACCATTATCTGCTGTTTTATGTTAATCTTATCCCTATCAGTTGTGGTGTTTTAGCCTGATGAGAGCCACCGAAAACGAGCTTGTTTCGCTAACTTGTCGTTCTAAAGTTGAGATTACTTATTCTATGAGCAATTTACCCGATTTGTCCCTCCTTCGGAAAGATGGCATTGAAAGGGCTAGTGGGGAAATTATTTAGTACAATGTTAATGCCAGATGTGAACTTAAGATTACAAAAAGTTGCAACAAACCAAAGACTTTGGGGACATTTCTGGTTTCAAATGATGAACAATGAACAGTGAGTTATGTCGGGTAAGAAGCAGTTGCTTGACAAGTCCGGTGGAATGGTAAGGGTAAAACTACAATTGTCAAGAGATAGGTGCATTGTCTTTTAGAATGTTTATCTAGTAGATAGGCTGTTGTATTATAGTAGTGTAGGTGGGACTTGAATGCGAACGACGAGACGAAGTAAGTAGAGTTTTGTTTGCTGTACTCCGTGAGCAACGTAGAAATAAGAATACTCGCATCCTTACCGTTTCCTCAGGTTTATGTAACAGGTTAAAGCGGTTTGAAAGGATAATTAATGTATTCCGTAGTAGCTCAGTTTATGCAACCATGTTGTGGGGGCCGAGGGTAAGATCCAATCGTTTTTTGAAAATATCCTAAGTGTGGAAACGGACGAGCAAGTTTGGGGGAGAATGCCAGTGTTGGTTAATACGAAGAGACAAATAATTCCGCCGGCATTGCAGGCAGCCATATTGTGTACACAATTTCTCTGGTTTACCTCTCATATGTGTGTTATGCACGTTGTAAATATGTCTATATCTATGTCTATATATAACCCTGCGTTAAGTTGTGGATAACTATATAACTTGCAACGATGCAAAATCTTTGTACACCACTGCATCTCAATGTCTGTTTTTCATACTTTTGATTCAATGTGATCTACCTTTACTGGAATAATGTCGTGCGGGATCTTGCAGGAAATGGTTAACTCATTTCGATAAAGCATTTTGTGCTATGGATGCATGGCTCCAGTTGAATGGTTGCTTTCGCATGGAATCCCACTCCGTTTATGAGACTCCATATGTGACTTAGGCCTACTGTGCTCAGCTTCGTTGAATTTCAGAGAACATGCTGCCTTATCCAATGTTTTAAATCCATATATCAACCAGCCGCCAAACATTCAGCAAAAAGAGAAACGAAATTGTTTCACCACGAGTTTGACATCAATAATACCTGTGGTAAAATTGAAACAGTTTAGGTGAAACTCACTCTGCAATGTGTCAGTTGTGGAGACAGTAATTCGTTGTAATCGCTGTTACTCGAGTTTAGAGCCACCAGAATAAAGACGCATTGCACCGGACCGTTTTCTGACTAGATGTCAAGTTACATGAAAAAGCGAGACAGCCAACCATATTGGCGGATAGGTTTTTAAACAGGCCGCACTGTACGGTCGGGGATCACATGCATGCGAACTACACTATAGTAGTGGGTGAGAGTGAAGCCATCGTTCTGGGGTGTGGTGCGACTAGCGGATTGTGGTAAGAGGAGATAGGGGCGGAGGTGTGCAGTGAATTCCTTTTTGGATTTTGAATGGGCTATTCTCATTATTACAAGCCGAACCCTAGCTAATGAAATGACAATGTTGTCCAAAATTCCTCGGCTCATATTCGGTACTACAGCCGAACGCGCTTTCGTGTTTACAACTGGGTATTTCAACAGTGGGCAATTGGCCGATATTCTCTATTTATCTAAAAGAAAACAACCATTGAATTATTGTACAGTACTACATCTGTATTGTGACGTGCTAAGGAGGATAAATACGTAGTTGTGACAAAGGACTACAAAAGACGTTTATTCATAAAAGCATCTTACCTGCTTAGCCAAAGAAACTGGCACTACTATATATTTTTGTTGAGAAAACAATCCAACGTCAAATGTGCATTATTCTCTGTTGCTACTCTAGTCGATTTTGCACTGATAAAGTCCACTTTGGACAACAAACTGTTGCTTAACTCATGCAACTGTCTGTAGCTCTACAGATCATTCACTCAGTTCTTCACTATTGAAGGCGACACGCGCTAATGGCTTTTCTCTCGGAGGCATCCGACACGTCATCCCCTGAGTTGCCGCCATCTTTCTGTTACAGTGTGTTATGGCGGAGGTAAGAATACTCCACCGCTCGACGTTGTTTTGTGAGTATTGCCCCACGCACTCCTACTCACCCTCTTTTACGTTTCCCCACATACGTTTTCTGTTACCTCACTTTTGTGACCATGTTGGGTTGACACTGAATCTTATGTTTTCCCTGTTCCTTTTTCTTTTACTTTGTACATTTCGCTCGTTCATGAGACACCGTATCGATCCTTCGCCCATGGAATGACTAGCTTTGATTGATCAATTATCAGCCTTTCTTTATAACCTGTGATATGCCCTAATGAACCATGTGATTGAGTTGCACACACAGACGTTTGGTGTCCGGTTTGGCGTGCAGCGTCAAGATTGTTGGTTGCCCGTTAGTTGGTGTTCTCAATACCGTTAGTAGGTGGAAGCAGTCGTGAGGATCTAACAAAACATAGTGGGTTATTTACACTTTTTCTGACGATTTCCTCTTCAACAGTTGTCAGATATGCGGCATATTCCACATGGTTTTCAATGGTGACCAACTCCTCTGCATTGATCCCTGGGCTTGTGAAAGCACTGATCTCGTGCTCAGCGATGGCGAGGTCAGCAGAAAGTGCAACCGATGCCAGTCGACTGAAGCCAGCAGGTCGAAAGGAAACGTTCATGGTTGCATGGTAACTTGTCACCAATTTGTGGAAACGAACTGAATTGCATCGAGCACAGAAATCTTGACACTGATATTCCCGCCGATGATGAACCAGCTAACACGGTGTTTACGATGAGATAAAGAATTCGGTTCACAATTTACTTTCTGTAACGGATTTGATAATTCATAATCACACGGTCCACGGGTTGAATCATGCTGGTAGTGTTTGCGGGCAAAAATTCCATTTGAATACCATCTACCTGTGGGCGCGCTGTGCGATTGTTCAACAGCAACATAATTTTTCGTCCAATTTGGCCTAGCTCTTTGTCCAATTGCAGGACCCACACGGTGAAAAGTTCTTACGTCATCCACGCAGTTTGATTAGCTCTATATATTAGGGGAATTAAATCCACGTCCAAGCTATTAAAAGCTTCTGGTTTCTTACTTTTTCCAATCATAAACAGTTTTCAGCAAATTCATCATCGTCACTCCGGATCAGCAGGCTTAGGCTAGCCTGAAAAAGCACCAGACGCCGGCGTTTCGACCTTCTGTGTCTCGTCAGTGGTGCGCCTTCCTGAGGACCCTTGCCGTGTGTCTACCCAATGACTTCAGGATGCCAGCAGCTAGTGCCACTTCGCCATGGGGGACATACACGGACCTGCGTGCATGACAGTTGACTATGATATAGCCCGGTTCATCTTCCACTTTTCTGTTGTCCTTGCCCAACATAGTCCCGCAGCACGGGAGAGTAATCCTATCCACGGCTTTTTCAATCCGCTGAACTTGTCCGCATAAAATCACGAAGAGCCTTCTGGGATTGTTCGTTAAAAAAGACCTGTTTGGTCGGCATATTAGACATTGTCAACATCCAATGCACTTAAAAGCACAAGCAGTCGATCCTCCACCCAATTTTCAAAGGCTACATTGTCTGCGGAAGTCTTTTCAACATGCACACCTTTATCCAGAACTTTTTTCAGTTTTTTCATCTTTGCAACCGTCCTTCTGTAGCAGCAAAGGCTTTTCCAAGTCTTTCCATGAATTATTCTTCGTTTTTCATCAGGAGCGAGTCTGTAACTGTGTGGTTTTGCTCACCTACTGATATCATCCATTCTTTCAATGCAGGTTCAACTTCTTCACCCTTTCCACATCGCATCCTTTTCTGAGAGCTTGCAGTGTCAAACGAGAAATTCTACCGGTGTTCCTTTTATTTGTAAAACAGCCTGCCTATGGTACGACGAGAAAAGTGTAAATTCTGTTGTGCTTTTCATCCTAGTAATTCACAAACTACATAGCACAGCCCAGCCTGGAAAAGGACCAGACGCATTTCACCCTATTATTGCTCGTCAGCGGTGCGCATTCCCTCGAGCCTCCTTAGATGGGATGCGCACCACTGACGAGTCCCAATAGAGCGAAAGGCGTCTGATGCTTTTCCGAACTAGGTTCTGCTATGTAGCTTATGAGCTACTGGGAATTAAGCCTCAACAAAATTACAAGTAAAATCCTGCTACTTAAGAGTAATAAAATGTGTAAATCACGCGACAATCTGGTCTGCTAGGTTCTTGGCGGAGAAGTTCTATATTGCCCAAAACATCCTGCCTTTTTGTCAAGGACACATCCTGTCTCTTTCTGGTCACACTGGCGTGTAACCAATAGAGTAGTGACAATTGTGGAGCCAAATGTTTAACCGGATTTGTTCATTTCTCACATTCGGAATAGGGTCGTGTGTTTTCCCACAGCCGTCTCTACGTTTAGCTTGTCCGTGTATTGAATAACGTAAGTAGCCTTTTTTGATAGGTCAATAACGCCGCCGACATTTTTGTTGTTCTTTACTCGATCGGTCAGACTAGATGTGGGATAATCGTAATAATAGCTAGCCAGAGCGAGAGCGCAAAAATGTCAAAGCGACAAGAGCACAACCCACACAACTGGGTACTTAAGCCGTGGGACGACCCCGGCAATGGGCAATTCGTCGGTGAAAATTTAGACTAGTTATGAGAAAAGAATTTGTATCTTAAAAAACTGGGCAATAAAGCGGAGTGCGTCATAAACCGGGTGGGCAACAAAGCAGGTTGGACAATATATGGCATTGGTGGAATCAACGTAAGTGGTATTTACATTCGTGGTGACAGAAGACAGCGAGAAGTTCGCTATAAAGCGGCATGACTGTAGCTCGGATTGCCTGTTCAGTTTTAGGTTTGTTCTCCGGGCCGAACTGTTTTGTTGCAGGCTATCGTCACCAATTGTGATAACTTCCTCATTGCGTACTAAGCGGAAATTGACCGATGATGGAGTGATCCTTTAACTTGGTCACATCGATTGACGTCCTGTGATCATTACTAGTTTGCAGTTCGATCGCCACCTCTTTTAGGCTCATGTGGTGAATGATCCGCCGTAAGTTCATTTTTCGCAGTTGGTGGTAGATCGGGTCTAAGTCAATGCGCAGGTTTATCGAGTTCTCCGTCTTTTCTTTATCAAACATGTACCCTTCTTTGTCAAAGTGCGTCGAGACCAATGATGATGAATAATTGTTTCGACAGCCTCGCTTGTGTTCTTATAGCCTTGTAGCTAATTTTCTCCCTGTTTGGTCCACGTGGTGGTTATCCCAATTTGTACACTGTATCCTGTAGACAACGTTGAGACCTTCACGTGATTCCGTCTTCCCCTTGGATGGAAGAAGAGGAGGGGTGGCCAATCGATGACTTGGTCCAGAGGAATGAAGGCCCTCACTTCTGAGCTGGCCTCGGTTGGAGCGTCTTGGCTCCCTGGTTGGGGTCCGAAAGACGATGAACAAGTTTGGTTGGACACACTTGCTGATATGGCTAGGAGCCGACCTCAGTGGCGTTTGTGCTGTGAGTTTCTTTATCCCACCCCATCCCTCTTAACCTCCCCCTCCAAGCACGATCTCATTATTTAGCCTTATATACTTTTGCATAATAATTTTTTTCGGTGCACAGCAGCCGGCTGGTAGCTTACTGGAACGATGCCCAGCCGTTACCGGTAGCTCAGCCAGCTTACACCAGTTGCTTTCTTTTTCTCCTTTTTTCTGTGTATTGCGGCACAGTAGCCGAGGTGTTCCCCACCTCTAGCTAACGTGTAAGATGATGATGATGATGATGATGATGTCTTCC